>WOGP01001716.1:0-18321 GCA_015342065.1 Leptinotarsa undecemlineata | reverse complement strand
GTTGCATAATCTGCAGCTGAGGTCTCCGTTGTACAGCCCCATTTTATTCAGGTGTCCTCTAAGCGGACAATGACCGGTTAGAAACCCTGTAATTATTCTGAGTCGATCCCTACTATATTGAAGTAGTTCTTCGGTTATTTTCTCGGACGGTTCCCTAATGAAGATTTGTTGCCAGGTACTTTTAATAAAAATGTTACAGTCGACCAATATCGATGTTTCAGATTCTCTGAGTCAATTATCAAGTTTTTTTATTTTACATCTATTTCTTTCCACTATCATCTCTGTACTTGCCACCATATTGTTACGTTTTTACCCATAGGTTTGACAATATTTAACCACACTGTACGGATGAATTCAACATAAGTATAACCTTAATGGACTTTATGGAAGCTTAAGAAACGATCCCCAAACAGACGCGGCGTTCTAGAAATTTCAAGAGAGACTGATCGTGACCTTGACTGTCGTAGTTGATCGAAGAAGACCAGCATCGGCTTCCATTATTTTATCAGGAGATAATTCACAACAATATTAAATTTTGTAGCCGGAGTGAATGAAGCAGCTCAAATAAACAATTAGTTGATTAGCTGTATAAATTGTATAGATCATTTTGGCTACATATGTACTCATATACAGTGTGTAAAAGCCAAATGGAATAAACTCATTATTTCGGTTATTATATATTTTTAAAAAAGAACCCGAAACAAGTCAAATATAAATTATGATTTGACATTCTTCAACGTAAAAATGCCACCCCTACATCCAATCCCCTTCGAATGACAGGTACAACCACCAACTTTTTTAATGGGAATTATTGGTTTGTGATATATCGTTTGGAAGGTCTCTTCATTCTCTATTCAAAAATGGTGTCGCTTTCAAGTTCATTGCAACAATCAAGATAAAATAAATTAAAATCATGTTATTACCGAAATTCGATATAATATGTACAGTCAAAAACTAAAATGTAATGCAAAACGTAATGAAATGTAGAATACGAAAAAATTACAAGGGATGTTAACGAAGTAGATGTTCAAAATGTTCGCGAACGTCTTGGCAAAATCCTAATCTCAAACAAAACTGTCTTCTAACATTACATCAGGCATGACGGACTTAATCGCGAGGGTTATTCGTTCTTTCAAGTCATTCAAATCTGAAGGTTTAGTTTTATACACATTGCTCTTTACATATTCCAAAAAAAAAGAAATCTAATGATGAAAGATCAGGTGATCGCGCTGGCCATTCAATTGATTCTCACCTCCCCATCCACCGATTGGGAAATGTTGTATCGAGGTATTGCCGTACAATAACTTGGTAATGTGGTGGTGCTCCATCCTACTGAAACCATGTCATATTCTTTAGAACTTGACGGTTTGCTGGATCAGGGTATAAATTTGCTAAACTTCTAGTTTTAAAAGTAGTGCCAAATAATTATCGCCATTCAAGTTGCTCTCAACGAAAAAGGGATCAGTAATATGGTTTCCTGCAATCCCTGCCCAAAAATGAACAGTTTGAGGGTATTGCGTGTGTTCTTCACTCATCAGAAAACGTAACGTCTTCTAAATGGATGATATTGTTATCCTTTCCTTACAAAAATAAGTTCTCATATCAAAATCGTCTTCCATGAGCTCCTGAGTAGGTATCACTTTTAATAAGTTTACTATCGATGTCTGGCTAACTTTGAATGTAGTGGATGCCTGTTTACTGGATGTATGTATGTTTTTCTCAAACTTAAGCATCACATCTAATTTGAGTTCATCACTCATTGCATTGGTAGCTGTTTTTTTTATCTGCCCCACATGACCAAGCTCGCGAAACTGTTTCACTATTTTGCTTATTGTTCCTTGATATATCGGTGGTAAATTAGGAAATTTCTCATGGAATACGCGGGGTACTTCCTGTTGTGTTCGGGTTTTATCTCCGTAACCAATGTGTGAAATTGTTATTTTGTGCATTTCCGTTAATCTAACCATTTGTCAGACTTGAAGTTAACGAACTTTAAACTTGAATCAATATACTGACAACTAATGTTTTAACATAAAAAACAAGTTGACAAGGCGTTTTAAACTAACGTTGCCACAGAAATTATTTAGAGTGTTCTAAAGGATACCATCTAAAAAGAACATTGCTATGGTTTTCGCTTAATTTCTTATTATCAATACCTCAACATGAAATAAGTTTCGAGTATATTGAGTTATGAGTGTATTTTATCGAATTTCGGTAACCAGTTTGAAAACTATTTGTTGAAATAATTGAAGAGCAGTACAATCCATGACAAGTACACCAGAATCTCGATAGAAATACTTGTAATTTTTGCTTGGCTTTAGGTATATTGAGTCAGCCGTCTTGTAACAACTGATGAATGTTAAATTAATTAAAATTCAGGTTTTCTCAGAAGTTTTCTCAATAAATTATCTGAGAGAGATAAGTTATGGATATCATATTGCGAGTCACGGATCACGTCATATTTCACCAAAACGTCAGCAGTGTTACAATTGTTAAAATGTAGCGTATGAGTTCGGTGAGTTATTGAAGAAGTAGAAGACAATATAAATATAGTGGAACGCGTTTCGCATCACTCAACTGAAGATAACTAGACCTGTAATAAATCATCGCTCATTGCGACATCCACCTCCGTGATACAACTACATTATCAGACTGTCAGCTCTTGCAACGTCGGAAATTGCATTTAGCCCGATCCTAATGCATCATAAGCGAGTTATTCGACATAAAATGTCTAAAGCAGATAGAGCAGATTTTAGTATACACACATGCATCTGATGTGACAAGACATGGGTCAGAGTTTCAAACTCGAAACATTCAGTGTTAATCAACTGAAATGCGGGGTGCATTTTATATGATTCACGTTAGCTTTTGATGCTTGAGCTTGTCATAAAGTTTATAACGCAGAATAATAATGTCGAATAGCCATACGGACATGACTATATAGTTGATGGCTCTGGTTGTTTCATATTTGGTCATATTCCCTCCTTAAATATCGATAGTTTTTGATTATGTCAATTACAATTACAACAAGTTGGAAGACCTTATAGGAAGTAACCTTCTTGACTTCTTCACAATGTGAAGCCGATAATATTTCAATGGCGCAGTAGGTAAGATTGATACATATTGGAAACTCAATATGAATAAGTCTCAATCCTGAAATAAAGTTCATATATTTCCTCTGTTTTTATCTATCACTTAGGTATAAATCAAATATCTGACACGATATCTTTCTGATACGTGTGAACATTCATGTTTGACGAATGTTTGGAGAATATATACACAAATGAGTGCTGGCAATGTGATAATCTAATGTTGTTGATCAAGAAATCCAAAACTCTTTCATTGTCATTATTTATTACAGTGGAATAGGAGGGAATATCTCTTGTGAGTTTTTTTATAATAGGTATGGTTTCAGAGGACATTAGATTAATGACATGTTTCAAAGAGTTACTCAACGTATTAATACCAAAGAAAAATTAAAACTATGAGCATGCACCAGAAATAGGGAGGAAACTCAAACTGTTGCACGTACATTTCTACTGTACATCCCTTGGGTTACAGAAAAAATCGAAAATATCTTAGGGAAGCATAAAATAAAGCCCACCAGAAAAATACAACAAAGTTTTAGATCAGCGAAAGACAAAAGATATCCACTATCAGCTGCGAGGGTATATTGTATACAATACACCTGCGGAAAAGTTCATATCGGTACCACCAAAAGATCCGTGGGTACAAGGCTGAATGAACATCGGAAAAACTGTAGATTAGCTCAAATAGATAAATCGGCAGTGGTGGAACACGTACTTAGTGAAGGAGGTCACACGATACTGTTTGAAGATGTGAAACTACTTGCTCCCGATCATGTAAACCATAGTAAGTCATAGTAATCCACAAACATATGGAGAACTACAACAGAAAAGTGGAGGCAGTAACGCTTTAGCGGATTTGGAATCCCATACTTGAAAATGTTAAACAGGCAACAGCGAAATGCAATGTTACGGCATCTTCCATAGATATTCTAATTATCTATGGACGATGGTTACGGCTCTTAGAGACGACAGGTCACTCATTAATATGTCAAGTATTGATAACGTAACCGATAACAACCCCTTAACAGATACGGTGGGTATAGATACTTCATTAACAGGTAGTAACTCCGTGAGTTGGGCTACCTATCGGGCGCCTCCCCAGGTGGCGGATAGAGGAACAGCCAGGGAACTGGAGGCCCTGTCAGGGAAGCCAATGTGGCCTTACGGACGGGGTCGCCGGACTCCTGGCCAGTGACAGAAATGAGTAGGGTGAGGAGAACTAAAACTCCCCAAAAGCCTTTGCAAAACATGCCACCGTGGACCAGCCTATACTCAAGCTAAGGTGTGAGGAATCGTGCCGACAAATGAATGGCCGCAGGGTGATATGCGGTTACGAACAATCCCCTTGGGGAACCTCATTGTAATCAGCCTACCTCTGGTAATGTGGGGCTCTGCCAGTGGTGACCAACTCTTCCCTTGCTACTTGTCGGCAAACACATAAATGAAATAAACACAAAAACAGAAACAACAAAAACAAAAACCAATCTCGAGGCTGGACAGAAGTGCTCACCTCAATCTAAGGCGGTGGCTGGAGATGGACACAAATGTCCATCCCAATCTACCGCTTGCAATGAAGCTGGACATAGCAGATCACCTCGTGATATAATACTAAGGACAAGGCGTAAGCGCATTTGCGGCGCCGAGGCCAAGAGGAAAAATGGAGCGAAAGAGGCAGCAAGGACACTTTCTGCGGCGGGCGCCAAGATCCCCGCCTTGAACAAAGGCAAGGAACTGGTTGCCCCTCCAGGAAAGCTCTCTCGCGCAACAACAGTAATGTCGCTGCACCTTCCAAAACTTTCGCCGAAGCCACCGTGAGACACTTCAAGATTCTTGGCCTATACCTACAATATAAAGGAGATGTCTCCCAGTAACCTGTCCACCTTCCTGGAAAGGACAGAATGGACGATGACCTAGGAGGACAACTCCTCGGGAGGATGTGAAATGGGTCACATGTGGCCTAAGTGCTGTGAGTCTACACTCACTCTCCCTAGTCTACAGATATAGAACAGGTAGTAACACTTCGACCAATAGGAACAGATCAACAGGAGTGCCGCACTACCTGAATCAACATAAATACAACCATACAACCTACGGACTAGAAATTACTTGTCATCGGCGAATCATCAAGATGAATAAACCTCTGAAGAAGCCAGCCACTGGTGATGGCGAAATGCGGGATGCAGTTCCAAACTACAACGGTCTTCAAAGCCGAATGAAGATAGTAACACTGAAAATCTCGGTCTCGAAAGCCTAAACCAATGCACCAGAAATAATTTATTAAATAGTTATGTTGGTTGATAAATAGCACTGGATTCATTGATCTTGTAGCACGTGTTATTATTGTTTTTCTAGACAACAGCGACACCTCAAGTGTCCAAAGACAACTCCATAGAAAGCAACAGCACTAAGACTATAGTTTTCAAACCTACTCAATGACTTTTATTTGATTTATCGATTATCAGTGTTATTTGAGAAGAATAATTTTTTAAGTAGTGAACACTCATTTCATAACGATTTTTGAGTTAAAGTTCATAAACCTGTTTTCAGCTTGTGCTACCACAAGAGTAGCGAGGTTTCACAAATACACGTACGATTCCTCAATTGGTATCAAACCAAAATTCACAATAACGATGGTTTCATCATTCGAAGCTCAACCATCTCCGTATGGGGTAATATCAAGTACGATTTATTTTGCGAAAAAAACACAAGCATTACAGAAAAATCCTTAGTGCGCTCTGAGAGCGGTACCTATGCGAAAGTAGCGATTCACGAGGTATTTCAATCTCTGATGATTAAATTCATTTGGAAAAACGTTCTCATGAAATTTATTCCACATAAACGCTTCGTAAGCGCTTCAACAAAAAAAAAGAACTGAAGAAGTCTCGAAAAGTTAAATGTTTGGTTTCCAAAATTTAATAATCTCCTTCGGAAGCCTATTCGTAAAATCGACGTGAGGGCAATTTAAAGGCCATCATTTTTCAATTTACCGTCAAGCGAATCCGGTGCCCTTTCTTGTTCCTTAATCTCGTAGGCCATTAAAGGATTGTTTGGCTTACCGCGGGAATACAATAACGAAACAGAAAGATGGGAAAGCGGATTGATTCTAATGGTTACATATAACATTTGAAAAGTGGAGTGATCAAAGAGTTGACTTATCCTATTAAAGCATTAATAAGATCAATGAAACGAAAAGTGAAAAGTACGAATTTTGCTAGTATGGGTTTTGACTTCCACTATCTAAAAATGTGTTAACAGATTTGAAATCTATAGAAGAATTCTAAAAATAATCAGACCGAAATATTGGGATAATGATAACAATAATAGAAGGTGCAGAAGGCTGTTATCCTTGGCTCACTGCGCTTGCTCAGGGCACATGCTTCTCGGACCCAATGATCACTTACCAACGGTGTGGGGAGTGGTCGTTGGTTGCGCCCTCCCGAATGTATCGGGGCTTAGGGGGATAAGGCCTGGCCAGCACATACTAAGTCAAAAAAATAAAAAAAAGTATATGTGTACTTATGTACGTCATAACTAGTGTTATCCCTTTCTTGCGGCTGAGAAATGTCGAAGAGGGTAAGAAACGGATCTGAGTAACATTAAAATTTGCTTCAGATTCGAGACCACCAGCCATACAATGTGAACAGCGCTTAGAATCGCGAAAACAAGAGGTCGCTGGAACTCCGCATGGGAGCAAGAAAAAGGCATCCAGCTATAAAAAACAGCAAATCGGAAATAACACAGCATCATTGCACTTGCTATCATTTACAACAATTGATTCGGGGGTTATTTTGTTAATTTCTTCCGTTATCGTAACTTTTAAATCAGCAATATTGTTTGGCTATTAAAATATACTTTAGATTTTAAATAACCCCATAAGAAGTAATCGAGGAGTCAAATCAGGGGATCTAGCTGGCCATTCGATCGTTCCACGTCTTCCAATCCACCTATTGGGAAAAACCTCGTTTGAATAATTTCTAACTGTACGTGCAAAATGTGATGGAGTTCTGTCTTGTTGGTAGTAAATAGTTCGATATATCTCATTTGGATGGTCAACATCAGGAAAATGTATTTGTAATGTCGGCACTAAAAAGTTAATAAAAAAAATCTAGATAAACCTCATCATTAACAGTGCCCTCAAAAAAATAAGGGCAAATAATTTTATTGTTAATGATACCAGGATATTGAGTGTGAGTCGCACACATCCAGTGAGGATTTTCTCTGCTCCAATATCTACAGTTCTGTCTGTTAACTGTTCCGTTTAAATGAAACGTCGCTTCATCAGAAAACACTATTTTGTTTATGAATTGCAAATCTGCGTTCATTCTGTCCATCATCAATTCACAGAATTATTGCCTTCTATCAGGATCATCTCCATTTAACTCCTGAACCAATTGAACTTTGTAAGGGTGGTATTTTTTCTTTTTGCAAAACTCTCAAAATAGATGATTTACTTACATCATTGTCGGCGGCAAGTTCTCGAGTTGTCTTATGTGGATTTTCCTCAATCTCTAGAAGTACATCTAACTTTTTTTCATCAGTGAATTGAACATTTCTACCTGGTTTTCCAATAATTTTTTCATGTCCAGTTTCACGAAACTTGTTTTCAATTTTGCTAACTGTAGACTGCGACACGTGTTGACCAGGGTATTTATTATTAAAAATTTCACAAACCGCCTTTGGAGTTCTTGTTTTATTACCACAACCAATCATAATTAAAATTATATTTTCTTAGTCTTGGACAAATGAGCCATAATTAAATTTAATACGCCCACATATATGATACTAACGTCTTTTAGTAATTTTAAATACCTAAATAACAGCAAGCTACTAAATTCATATTGATTGTTTATTTGGCTTTTTGTCTAATATTTTAGTATTTTCAAAGATTTTTTCCAGGATTCAAGGTTAGTAAGGAGCGTGTTATAGGGATGGTCTGTTTAATAGATCAGGTAATTGTCAAGAAGTGAATAATGGTGGTCATTTTGAATATTTAATTTGATTTTAAAAATTAATTTTTTCATTAATTAATTAATTAATTTTTTCATACTTTAAATTGTCAATTTAGGAATAAAAATAGACCTGTATCAGGTTTTTTTCACATAGTACATAATAACGCTAAAAATGAATTCATTCCATACATATGGACCGAACTGTAGATACTTTTATGGGAAATGTTCAAGTGATTTGATTTCACCAAGAGCGGAATATTTCAGAAATACGCGGCGGACTGTGGTTGCTCATCGTTTTGGGCTTCATCTCAGAACTCTTGCATTTGGAGATCTGCGTTTTTGGGGAATAAACTTCCTGAGAAAGCTTTTCCAAATGGATTTGATCTCCAGCGATTAAAATCCAACGTGAACTTTCGTACAGGCATCGATCTTAGAACATCTTGAGAATTTTCCTGTAGTGCTTCTGTTTCGTCCTTGAAGAAAAGGCATATGGACTGACCAACGTAACTTTAGGGATAATGATAATGTGCTAATGTGCTCAATGTTCAATGTTTGATTCCTTGGACCTTAAAAGTAAGATCGACCATACAAGACTGAATGACCGAACTGTAGTGCAAAATTTACAAACAAATTTTGAATAGGAACTTTTGATTTTGGAAGATATGTCCAGCAGAATGATACAAGGGTTCATAACAAATTGTTACAGATATTTTAAACAGATTTTTTGAACAGAATGAAGAAATAGTATTTTCTCGCAATTGGAAGACTGCAAAACTTTTTTGAGTAACCCACGTAAAGAGTACGTACATCAGAGTGAGTTCTTTCAAGCTAGGGTGATGAAAATTCGAGAAAAAGCTTTTAAAAGCTTTCACACTTGATCAACAAGAGTAGTAGTGTGAAGAAGCTGCAAACTTTTCCTTTATTGCAAACGTTGGCTAATAATTGCTGAAAACACCATTGAAATGAATTGACAAGTATGACACAATTCAAATCATCAGTGAACCCCTTTTTTTCATTGATACGGAGCAGAACACATATTTTTGATACAGGTCTACTATAAAACTCTTTCTTCATCTTTATTTGAGCTACATACATATAATTCAGTGTCATCTGGAAAGGACGAGGAAGATTCAAAAGGAATTCAAACAGGTGATGGCGATAATGCTGAAACCGATCAATTCATTTAGTGCCACTAAGATTTAGCCAAAGCCTTGGTAGATAACATTATCCTGAGGTGAATCAAAGGACACGACAGACGCTTAACAATAGGATTTCTGACTGGCCACTGTCAACTAAGGAAACACCTCCATAATATGGGGCTAGTGGACACACCTCTATGCAGGAGGTGTGAACAGGAACATGAGACTGTCAGGCTTCTCCTATGCGAGTGTCCAGAGTTATCGTCAATAATAGAGTGAGTGTTTGGCGAATCTTGGCCTATACCTGCCTATATAAAGGAGATGTCTTCCAGTTACCTCTCCACCTTCCTGGAAAGGACAGGATGGACGATGACCTAGGGTGACAACTCCTCGGAAGGATGTACAATGGGTCACATGTGGGCGTACACTCACCCTCGCTACTCCACAGATACAGATAGTGCCTTACTTTTTGTGCCAAAAGACGCGAAAAAATTACCGGAAACTAAAAATTTGCTTTGATGGAGTAGGCCCAAGGGTATCTACTGCTGTTTCATCATTGTCCAAACAGGGTTCAATTCACTACGTATGATATTTCAAACAACAGTGACCTGTAACTATGTTTGTTTGACAAGAAAATCATTCCTGATGTAGCAAAACAATTTTCTGATAATAAACTTCTGAAAATGAATGAAAACCTCAGTATTGGTCAAGAACTGGTACAGAGACTTGCAAAGTTTGAAGCGATGACTATGACGGGCTTTGGTCTGCCAAAATCGCTTGCAGCGTCTACTTGTAAGAGAGCAGCTCCATTATCTTGCAGACAAATGTGACCAGAAATCTAGACCAATGCATTTCTGCATCTTCCTATTGAGAAGAGGCCTCCGGGCAGCTTGGTTGTCTGATGATGATTTTAGAGATTTATGTGCGGGTTGGTTTCCGCTTGTCTCTCCACCCATGAATCAATGGCAGATTGAACTAGTCTAGTTATAAACTCGAGACATCATCAGAAGTTGGCAGACGAGGCTTCTCTGAAATGTTGTGGAAATAACCCTTGAGGGGATCAAAAACACAGAAAAGGGAGCGAAACCCTGGGTCCTCCCTAATCGTGATATGGACTGTATACGGCAAGTCATACTTGACTATGGAAAGAAATGGAATTCCAAAGATAGTTGGAAAAGCAATGCCGACCTGTGAGTGAGAAGGGACGTTTAAATGAGGACAATGTACCTGAAACTCCAATGAAACTTCTATGAAAGCTCTGTAACTATCAATATCCAATAACTGTAGCAACCTTCGTAGATCCTACGCTTATTATTGTCATCCATGAAATGCTGACATTAACAAAAAATCCGAATCGCCTTTTTAATCTTTCATGCAAGTCATACTTCCATCAACTGTTCAAAGCTAACTCATATGCTTCTGCTGTGCTTTCTCTGGCTGAAAAATCGAATCTGCTCCTTCATTTGATTAATGATGTGGTATTTTTTCAGATATTCGATGATGAAACAAGGCTCATTCGTGCGCAAACGGCGTCTCTTTTGAAACGGATTCACAACCCGGTTCCTCGTGTTCAACGATACAGCTGGCCTCTGGCGGTGACACCAAAGTGAGTATTATTATCTTTTGTTGGGGTTTCGATGCCATCGGAAGATTGATGAGGTTCAACCCTTTCTGTGCAACGAATTTCCCATCGTTAGCATCGTTTGTTGGTACAGAATTCCATATTCAATTGAATCGAATGAGATAGATCTGATAATGTATTGAATTATGATCGAATGGTTTTATGATTGCACTGAATCGATAAATATTGATTTCATTGTTCATGTTACTCACTCTCACAGTATGATCTTACATCAGGACCAGATAAATAAAAAACAATGCATTAAATTGGGGAAATCTTATTAACTGAATACACACTTCCCAGCAGAATACTGAGTTTGTTTGTGAGGGGAGTTTCGATTTGAAATTAATTGCAAAACTTTCAATTCCCTAAGCCGAAGTGTCATCTCCATTTTTTAATGACAATTCCAATCGAAATCTTCCTGAAAAGTTAGATCATATTTCCTTCGGGACTGCTTGCGGTTTGGCTAGATGAAAAATGTATGCAGGGTGTAACTGAATATGTGTAAAACATTTAAGGAGGTGATTCCTCATTGAAAAAAAGATAGGATCTTTCATATTAAGAAACTTCATTGGAGCATCCCTTGTTAAGATACAGCTCCTTAAAGGGGTACATAAAATTTGTATAACAATTTTTTTCACATGCACTGAAAAAGTTACAATATTGAAATTAACCTGACGTTTTGTACTACCAAAGAGACACTTAGCCAGTAATTTATTTGGTTTACCCCATAGTTGAAGGGGTGGAAAACACACCCCCTAAAATTTATTTCTAATTAACTTTTTGTGTTATTATTTTTTAACCATTTAAACATTTATTTCCAATAGCATGTTTCATTCTAAACAAAAAATGTCTCTTGGGTTTTTTGCACAAAATACACCAGTTCGCAGCAAAACATTATTTTACGAACAACTACAGAGATACCCCGTCATAAATGCGAAATGGATTTATTGTTATTTTGTAGTTAGTACCTGCATTGAACGATTAAAGGGTAATACACAAAAGTAATTTATCAATAACAAAACACACAACATGTAGAAATCATAGTGAGTGTTCGATATGTATACCTTCAGACATTACGCATGCATCTAGACATCGGCGCATTGAGCCCCGTATTTGCTAAAATATTCCTGGAGTCTCTCTGATTATCCTGCACGCATCGATGATACGGTTTCTTGGGAGTCATTTACATTGCGAACACGAGTACGATAAACCAAATGCTGTAAATTGCCCCAAATAGAGAAATCAAGGGGATTAAGATCCGAGGATCGAGCGAGCCAGTTCTGTGGTCCTCCTCGACCTATCCACTGATTTTCATATGTTTGAATTAAATGCTGACGTGCTACTTGACTAAGCAGGGCGAGAACCCCATCATGCATAAAAAAACATATCCCTTCTGACGCCCAAAGAAACTTCCTCCAGCAGTACTGGATGCACTCCTCTTAAAAATTCAACGTATGCGTGACCATTTAATCGAGGAGGTAGAAAATGAGGCTCAATTGAATCATCCCCAATAACTCCGAGCCACTTGTTAAGAAAAACTGATATTGATGGTTAGTTTCGACAATAGCGTGAGGGTTTTCATCAGCCCATATGTGGTAATTATGAAAATTAATAAACTTGTTCCGAGAAAAACTATATTTGTCTATGAATTATATCGTCTTTCAGCATCCAATTGCAATATTCTAGACGGTTCGGAAAGTCTCGCAGTAACAGTGCCTGTACTCGTTGCAGATGGTAAGGTTATAAGAGTTGTTTCTTTAAAATTCGAAATACCGTTATACGATCAACATTCAGCTGGAAAGCAATCTTTCAAGTACTGGTAGTAGGTTGTTCTTCAATCAAATTAAGTACTGCTTCCTCAAGCTGTAGTGTTCGTACTTCTCGATGGCAACCACAATCCTTCGTTTTTTTGTCGAATGAACCATATTCTGTTAATCGTTGATGAAGTCGAGCAAATATTCTATGTGAAGGATGCTGCCGTTGAGGATACATTTCAGCATATCTTCTAGAAGCTTCTAACCCATTTCCCTACGACCAACCGTAAACGTAATGCATATCAGCCATTTCCTTGTTTGTGTATGCCATTTCAATAACAAGTGAATCATTAAAGTAACAAATTAAGAAGAGAACAACAACATACAATTAGTATTAATTCAATTTCGAAAATTCACAAACTGACAACGTCATATCAATTTAATTGTCACTATCGCTAATAGCGACCTACTAGATAGCATAGTTTCGTATTTTCGCATTCATGACGATGTACATCTGTAATTTTTTGCTGCTAACTGGTGAATTTTGGGCAAAAAACCCTGGAGACATTTTTTGTTTCAAATGAAACAAGCTATTGGAAATAAATTTTTGAATGGTAAACACATAATAAGGCAAAAAGATACTTCAGAAATACATTTTAGGGGTTGTGTTTTCCACCCCTTACAATTATGGGGTAAACCAAATAAATTACTGGCTGAGTGTCTTTTTGGTAGTAAAAAACATCAGGTTGATTCAATTCTTTTAGTGCTTGTGAAAAAAATCGTTAAACAAATTCCAAGTACCCCCTTAAAGGCTGTATCTTAACAAGGGATGCTCCAATAAAGATTCTTTATATGAAAGATCCTATCTTTTTTTCGATGAGGAATCACCTCCTCAAATGTTTCATACTTATTTATTTACAACCTGTATATGTGTAGTGTAGAGTCTGTTTTGTGAATTTTAATGAAGTGTTGTTGGATTCTTTTGTGAACACTATTCAGGTATGAGGTTCAGTTGAACCTCAAAACGTTAAGTAGCGACAGTCTTGGTGTGATCGAATGTGCCAAGTCACTTGAAAATTTTCTGTGCCATTATTTATAGAAGAGAGGCAAATCTCCAACTTTTCTTCAGTGTTCCAAGCTATCAAATTTGCAAGTGATGTTCGCGTCTCCAATTAGGCGGATGGCTCTTTTCTGGATGAAATCCAGGATATACTTAGGGGCTAAGCTCTATACATGAGAACAATACTCCATAGAAGGTTTGATCTGAGTTTCATAAAAATTTGCTGAGGAGTGTACAGTTTTCTGATTCAGAACGATTCACAAGCTTTTGAGAAGCAGTCTTTGCAATTTCAGTGACATGACTGAGCCAATACATATTGGTGTCAATTTTAACCCCCATCAAACTTATCGAAGCAGAAAAAGGAATTGTCTGTCCTGATATTATATACGGTTCCGAGATACTTATTTTTTTTTTGGAGAAAATCGTTGCCTGGGTTTTTTTTGGCATTGAATTGAACCTAGTTTCTTTCACTCCTATTGGAAATCACCTTTAGATCCTTATCAAGATATGCAATCTCCTGCTACCTGTGAATATGTGTATCTGCAGTTGGTCCCTGGAAAATACCTGAGTTGATGGTGAAATTATTCGAGAGATATTTTCCTCATTCTAGTGACGAACTAGTTGAAAGTCAGTCTGCGACTTCCATCGTTATATTGGTTAGGAACATTTGGTTTGGAAAGTACGTCACACGAATTTTAAAAATGCATACCCTTGCCCCCACCACTTAGAAGAAGCTCCCCTGATCCCCATACGTAACTTATAGCTGTACAGACCAAAATGTCCAGCTATGGATTTGTTCCTGTGGACCTTCTTCTACGGCATCCATAACGGCTTACTGAGAAAATTCCAGTTGATTCTGTGATATGGAGGTTGTACGATGATCAAAGTGTAACATTTCCATCTCATTGGCCGCAGAAACTTCTCCATATAAGATCATCTATGAGTCAGTTATACCTGAAGATATATCATACTCAGATTAGTCTTTGGTTCAGATGAATCATTATTCAAGCATGAGCATTTACTCACCTGAGCAGGGAGAGTTTTGTTTTCTCTCCTGACGCATACTGTGTTTCTGCTGCTCAAGAATGTCATGCAAGGCAGATTCAAAGCTTAGATGGTGAAGAGGCGACGGAATCGTTTCCCGGCTGCCCCACATAGCCTCCTAGATTCATTAAAAGAATCGGGAGTTGAAGAAGCCCTAGATTTTCATCCAATATGAGACTGAGATCAGTTGGGGTAATTTAGTCTACATCTCCTCTGTAGGAGATAGGTCCATGGAAGGCCTCCACAAGTAGCCAGGAAAAAAGGTCAATGACAACAGCGACCCGCATTTCACACTGAGTGGACTCAGACTTACGGATGAAGACGTTGTTGGGATGTTATTTGATTAGGAAATATCAGCATCACGAAGCTACACAATTTCAAAAAAAGGTGAATGTAGAAATCTGGTTGTCAAGCAATTCAATCATCAGCACCTTGGAAAACCTTACTGAGAAAGACTGTTTGAAATTTGGTAGCCAATTATTTCCAGAACTGATTTGGTTCAACAATTAAATTGATATCGAGAGTGGAGGTGGCAGTATAGTCACAAACTATAATTGATAGTACTCTGTTCACAAGGAGATTTGCCACTGAGAAGTGCCGGGTGAACATAGAAAAAGGATTGGATAAGTTTCCTTCAGTGGAAGAGGATTGCAGGAAAAGCAAATTGTGAGAAAACGAGCGACGGGAAATGTAGTTAACGGCCACAATTTTTATGCCGTTATATTCCGGGAGCTAGTGACAGATTTTTACGATCAATTCATCTCCATATAATAATGTAATGAGTGCTTTATATCATTTACTATGAAGTCTAGTGAACATCAGCTACAGCAGCACTTTCACTGACTCAACTGACGTATTCGCCTCTAACTCACGAGCAGATGATAAACTGCATCATTTGTTATATTGTATGAGCTATCAAAAAAGTATTTCAAAGTTCCGTATCATCTGAAGGAGAAGACAGTTTTATAAAAGCAGAGAAATAGTGGATATAGGAAATGAAAGGTATTTTTCTGCTGATATTCCAGGAAAGATATTTGAACTCTATTTGGAAAACAATAATTAATTCCAATCACAACATTGCAACTCGCCTCTGCGCTCCTTTGGGGTGAGTAAAGGGTACTTAGTCTGCTGCTGTAGGCTTGGTGGGGGGGTTGAATAATAAGTTATCGTCAATTGTGTCCAGATCACGAACAAAAACTGGAAACCCTTCTAAGCACACTTAACAGCGATTCTGAATCGACGGACTCGGCGTTCAAACAATCGTCTTCTTTAGAAGTTGTCTGGAGTTCAATGAATGCAAAAGATTAAAATGAATCTCAAACAGAAGTACTGAAGAGTTCTATATCTGTTGAGTAGGGAGGGTGAGTATATGCCCACAGCACTTAGGCCACATGTGACCCATTGTACATCCCCCGAGGAGTTGTCCTCCTAGGACAACTCCATCCTGTCCTTTCCAGGACGGATTACTGGGAGACATCTCCTTTATATCGGCAGGTGTAGGCCAAGACTCGCCGAAAATACACTTTATTAATTCCGGGCACTCACATAGGATATGCCTGACAGTGAAGGTGAGACACATCCTGTTCACACATCCTGCATAGAGGTGTGTCCACTAGCCCCATATTATGGAGTTGTTTCCTCAGTTGACAGTGGCCAGTCAGAAATCCTACTGTTAGGCATAGATTTTTCCTGGTCATTGCTATATATTTCTTCGGCGCCAGCTTCCCAGGGTCGCCCACCAAGGTGATCCTGGCAAGATCACATCCTTTGATTCCTTCCCATCTCTGAGCATCGGTGTGATTGAAGTGTTATTAGCTAACTCATTGTAATGATTTGATTGAAAAATTACGTCAATGATGTGTTCGGTCGATTGTTATTAACCAGTGACGTTTCATTTTTTCAGGTGTCCAAATTGCTGTCATCAACGGTTCACTTTCTAGTTTATCATCACGTGAGACTAATGTTAATTTTTGAGGGTTCTCAATCGAGTTAAGGCATCTCCCTAGTGTTAGCTTTTTCTGGTCTATATTTTACATTCAAACTGTATTTCATCATGGTCATGCCCAATTCGCTAGACGTGTTGTAAGACTGTTCAAGGTTCAAGCCATAGTTCATTTGAAAAAAAAATATAAATATGCATTTCATTATTCCCAAATGATTAATCATATCTTTCAAGAAAATTGCAATAACTTAACTAACAAAGGGCGGTCATTTTGTTTTCATCATGTTCCCTATTTTGTGAAAATCTCAAATTAGGAATAATCTTAATTATAATGATAATATCCAAACCGCTATTTTCAATACCTCGACATGTGTTTCAATCACCTAGCAATCATCCTCAAGATTGGAAGAAATATTAAACTCAAGTTCAATCTTCTTTATGAAGATGACCATTTATTGATTGAAACCATGTCGAGGTTTATTTCTTAAATTTTTCGAGAGATGTGGACGAAGTTGAGAAATATATAATCAGCAAAGGAATAAATGCATATGTATTGGTTATTAGTTGATTTCTGAAGACGGGACAGATTTTGGCCACCGAAACGTTGAAATGAGCAAGTTGTGTATCATTTCTTAATTAATTTTATTTGAGAAAAATACTATGATTTCACGCAGTAACTCAGTAACAGAGCAAACTGAAAAGTTTGCCCTTTCTACACCTGTTCAAAGTTCTCCATTGAAATTTTCATATTTTTCAGATTGTGGAATATGAAAATACCCCAAAAAATCGATAAAGAACCCCTTTGACATCTGTCGAAGAAGTTAAGAAAATAAATTATCAGCAAAGGAATAACGTCATATATATTTGAATTTTGTCCATTTTTGAGAAAGGAGGTAGATTTTGGCCGCCGAAACGTTGAGATAAGTATTGTATTATTTGTTTTATTATTTTCTTTTTTTTGATAGACATAATTATTGAATACGACCAGTTACTGATACCTACATAGAACATATTTTTTCGTGAAATTTTTTTTATTTCACGCAGTTACTTATTAGGATGAACTCAAAAGTTTGCCATTCCTACCTCTGTATTAAGTTCTCCATTATAATTTTCATATTTTTCAGATTGTGAAATGAGAATATACCCAAAAAGGTCGATGAATAACTGATTTTCCTACACACCTTTCGTTCAATATTTGAATAATAATATTATTAATAACAAATTGTCATCCCCAAAAAATGATGCATCTCTATAGGAGTTTGCATCCCAAATCGTCCGTTCCACGGTTGTACTCACCCCGACAACAGGGAGGCCATGGACTTTTGAGTTTGGAGTGTCTACATGATAGAATGGTAGTGGATACAGCCTGTAAAGTAGTCTGGAGTTCGGATCCCCTTCTCTGCATGGTCCATGACCATAAGACAGCAGGAATTGAAGCTCACGAGCAGCTGTTGAACTCGGTATAGTTTTCGACACTGAACGAGGTGATAACAACTCTGTCACTGAGTTAGGACTTGTTTTGCAAAAAGCTCAAATAAAAGCCGCAGAGATCACTTCACTTCTGCGGAGAGACAAGGATACGCCAATGCATGGGGTCTTCTTCAATAACATTGAAGATCTTGGCTTATCAAAGCGCCTGACCTTCGCTTTTCTCAGGTCGAGTGGGCTGAAGTCGGAAACTGAGGGGTTCATCATGGCTTGCCAGGATGGTGTCTTCAAC
>WOGP01001715.1:6802-17940 GCA_015342065.1 Leptinotarsa undecemlineata | reverse complement strand
CATTTCTGCCGACCTGTAAGATTTTATTTTCAATTCAATGAGGAATGTTGAATTTTTCCATAATCAAAGAGTGGGGGTTGGAATTTTTGTTGTCGAAAATGTTTAAGCTGGTCGAGATTCATGTCTGGGAGACCCAACCTGCAAGAATTTCCGCCGACCTGCAAAATGTGTTTTCAATTTTTTGAGAATTGTGAAATTGTTAAGTGGTGGTTTGAATTTATTTCCGTCAAAAATAAATAATCCAGTCGAGATCCATAACTGGCACACCCGACCTGCAAAAATTTCTTTTGGAATTTTTTTTGTCGAAAATGATTGACCTGGTCTATTCATGTCTGGAAGACCCGACCTGCAAGAATTTCCGCCGATCTGCAGAATGTATTTCCAATATTTTGAGAATTGTGAAATTTTTTAACCTAGTGGAGGTTCGTTTCTGACAAACCCGACCTGCAAGAATTTCTGTCCTCCAACAAGATTACGAGAGCAATGTCTACTGAGAACAATTTGCTGACCTGCAGTACTGCAAAATAGTTATAGATACCCATGTTCGAGCTATACAAACATATGAACAACCAACATACATTTCAAATAGATTACAAGTATAATAAAAAAAACACAACTATCACCAGTAAAAAATAAATGTATTACCGTGGTTTTCTGAGAATACATAATTAATTACTTTTAATTTCGATCAGACGGGTTCATCAAATTAATTGAATGTAATGAAAACAGTTACATTTGGCAACGAGGCGTGCACCTTCGCTTATTCGTGGTCATCACTTATAGTTAGGTTAGGTCCACTACGTCAGCATGTCATTGAACCTGATATTCCCATTCGATTTTCGACGATTTTCACCCGTATTTTCTGAGGACATAAGATTCTAAATTTGTCCTGTTGTTAATTGATGGAGAAAAGTGTGAAGTAACAAATAACACAATCGTTGTTGGACTCTGAATTCTTGACCGATGGAGGTGAACGTTTGGTATGTTGTTCGGAGAAAAAAATGGGTTATTACTGGATTCAGACTTGTTGTTACTAGGTGGTCTGAGTGTTAGAGTTTGGAGGAATTGTTGATATATAACGAACTTTTCAAATAGCATATAATATCCTACCATTAAGTAAATTGTTTTGAAACGTTCTGGAGGTTTATAAAAAATGAAGATATTAAAACTGATTTCATATAATTGTGTTCAAGAGGAGAGGTGTATTATAGAACATCTTTTCTGAATTGTGAAGAGATCGATGAAGATCTCCAGTCTCTAAAAATGACCATAAAGTTTTTTGTGTTCCACTTTAACTTATCTAATTATACAACTCCTCCATTAGAACTTATTAGAGAAGTGTCCAATAAATGATCACTTACAGAGTCTCAGTTACTGTCAGTTCAACCCTGCTGTACCCTTCGAAAGGACACTTCATATTAGTAGTGTGTTATTTATTTGAATTTCTACTGTTGAGAATTCTCTTTCATGTGGTTTTTCGCAGTCAGTCACCTCATATATTATCCAATATTATCTTTGATTTTCTGTATTGTATCAATATAATTTTTCTTGACTGGTTCCCTTTCATAAGCTCTGTGATGAAATATTCTCATAATTTTCACGTGAATGTGTTGTTCAAAGACTTCTTTACCACTAGTTGATGCGCCATGAATGTGATTTTGAAAGAGGATAAGGGTAATTCTTAGGGATTTGGAGAGCTGATGCCAAAGTATCAGCCTGGCCTTTGACACACAAGTTTTTCCTTCATCATTCTTCGATCAAACATTATACTAGTGTTAGTTATTGTGGTAGTCTGATATCTACTTTCAATCACTGACTTTAAACTACAGTGGCATGGTAAAAATGTATTTTGCTATCCAAAATCTATATAATTTGAAGGCACTAATTTGTAGTTTTCCCACTGTATACATGACTTACACTTATTGATGCTCATTCAACTTTGCTATCAGGCTACCGAAAGTAAAATTTTTATTCTAAATTTTGATATTTTTCTATCATTTGCATTTCAATATAGAATCTGATACAAGTATTTTTTTAATATTTTTCAGTCTCTCATTTTCAAGGTTTAACATCGATTTGAAATAAATTTGGATATCCAATATATTCAATTGTGTGTGACACTAGGTACTATCCTAAAAATATTCTTTTTTCAGTTTACTGTAGGTACATGCTCTTACTCTTGCATTATCGAATGAAGAGAGTGCTGAAATTTAAAAATTATTTTTTGTTTATGTGATGGAACTGGCTGATACTTGGAGAATTGAATAACATATTCAAGTGAACCTCATTGTGAGATTTTCATTTAATAGTTAACAGAATCACAACACATGTTTCATTATACAGCAGCTCCCTCTGGCAAGTTTATACTTATGTGTATGGACAGTCTGAAGGAAGCTATTGTATAGTGAAACACTTGTTGCGGTTTTGTGAACTATTCATTGAAACCGTTTTTTACTTTTTCAAAAAAAATTAAATTATCAGAAAGTGATTATCAGTTCATTTGTTGTCCGTTATAATGAATGAATGGAATAAAAACATTTGGTGAAATAACCCAATACCTTAAAATGATCCCTCAATTCATAGAATACAATAGCGTTTTTGGAAAAATATTTTTGGCTTTCTATGCCGGTTAAGGCCTGGCAAAAAGAAAGAAAGTAATTAACTACGATAAAAACTCATGCATGAAAGTTTCTTCAAGATGCAATCTGTAAAAAGTCTATCCAAAACAACTACTTTCAAATTTATGAACACATATACATATTTGTAAGCGTTTCACTGTTTGTATATTTGTGTTTAGTTCATCATAAGTTCGATTGTTTTTTAAAAGAATGTATTGTTGCGTTTTCAAGGTCATTTTTAAAGTATCATAAAGTGGTAGCTTCTCAGTAATTCTCCCTTATCCTGTCTAATTGTGGCATATTATTACCATTTTATATCATATTTAAATCACCTCAAATTACTTTCCTCAAAGTGAAGTTGTTTGAAGTCAAGTATCCCAGACATTTGATACAAAGGTTGACTCAAATATCCGAATCTTTGCATAAAATGAGTTTTACATATTGATATAGATTCTCGTTTATGTATGTCATCCCTATTCTAATGAAAAATTTGTTTTTAAGTTGATTTTCATCTATTTATTAATTTATTACGGCGACTTGCTGACCTGTCCCTTAACTTGGTCCACTGTCATGGTTAATGTTATCTCAATATTGTCAGTGAACAGGGTATAGAAATAATAATGAAGACCTGATAAATAAAACCTAGATATTTCTTCATAGTTGTGGTGACGTTCAAAAATACAGCATGATGAACTATATCCTCATTCTGAAATGTTATTCGTGCAGGACACCTTGTTTGAAGACATCTTGGATAATTTTAAAAATATATTCATTTTTATATCGTATATCTATATACTGAACTGAATTCCAATACCTAAAAATGTGTTTTTTTTCGTAGAAAATAATATAGATATAAAATCAATAAATTAGTTTACACTAAATATGATAGTTATATAGATATTTGAGTTTTCAAATAATGTATGAATCTCTCTTCCAATGAAAAAATCAAGATATATTCTGTGTATAGAAATTCAGATTTCATAAGATAGGCAGTGAAAAAATCAATTTTTTCCTGTATTCAGCAGATGCGTCTTTCAAGCGTTCAATAATCAAGAACTTCCAGGTACGAAACATTTTTAAAAAACGATTTTGCCATTATTGAAGTGTATATTCACGTCTTGCACTCTTTTCTGTCATACATGGCAAAAATAACACCTACACTAAAATTTTTGGTATTTTGGACACCTTATTTAGCGTTTTTATTTTTTTGAAAATGAAATACAGTTCATGTTGCTTGCTGATATGTGAAAGACTTTTCAAAACATAAAAAAATAAAACTTTTTTTAATTTTAGTTTAGATGGAGAAATAGAAAATTGAAGAGATTTTCCCAAATTCCCACTATTGTGATTCATATGTCATCTAATATTTGAAGGTGATTGACAATGTTAATGAAATGCAGGTGTCATCTAAGATTTTTTCTTGTCAGATTATGTCACATTTACAGTTCTTCGGTAGTATAGTTATACCGAACGTAGTAAATATCCATAAATAGGATCTGAATTTCCACTATTGATGAAAGAGGGAACTGAGTAGGAAGAAGATATTAGAATAAAAGTATTTCAAAGGATGAAGCTTGTGTGAATGTCACTGTCAATATTTTTTGGAATTCTTGTTATACATATTTAAAGAATGCTGTTGGTTTGAAGATACACAATGCGAAAATACATCAAAAACTAACTGACTAACTGATTTAAAACGTAATTGTGTTGTTTTAAAGAGAATACCGAAGCCTGCCAGATTTATTTTTACTTCCCACCTTCCGAATACCATTATGAATTCCTCAAACACAATTCCATCGAATTTCGGGAGAAACTCAAATTTGTTACCAAACTAACATCTCTTCAGCTAGTTCTTCAATTTGAATGAGAATGAAGTTCGTCAAGCAATTATATTTTTGCGTACTAGTTCTTCTGGGGGTTTGGATTCTTTGAGGTAATCTCATCTGTAGGACATGAAACCTGATTGTGCTGGTTCTGCCGCATCGAAGATTTCATCATCACTAACAGCCCTTCGTAATGTGTTATCAGGTACTGTGAACAATGAAATTTGTCCTAGTCTATTTGGTGCTTCATATATACTTTGAAAAAGAAAAATGGTGGAATTAGACAGATTGCTGTCGGCAATGTTTTTCACCATCTATTTGTAAAATTAGTTTCATTCAAGTTGAAAGAAGAATTAGGAAATATTTTCCGTCCATTTCAATATGGTTTCGGATCTCCAAGTGGCTGTGCAGCCGTAGCCCACGGTGCCCGAAGATATATTTATGAACACGCGTCCAAGACTAGGAAAATTTTTCTCAAATTGCATTATAAGAATGCTTCCAATATGCTAAATCAAAAATTTACCTTGAAATTAGTTCAAATTAGTATTCCATAGTGTTCCTTTTGTATTCTAATGCCTTCCATACTGACATTTGATGAAAATACAATATTCTCAGAGCGTGTAGTACAAGGGGGATATCTATTAGCACCTGTTATCTTTTGCCTGTTCATACACAATATATTTGAATATTGAGAAACAGAGTTCAATGCTTGTTATTCAGATGACGATAACGGTTTCTTTGGAGGACGTTATTAGGAAGTTCTCGAAGTTCCGTCGTCTGTTATTCAAAAATGAAGTAGATTGGGCTTGAAATTAACTTCAAATGATGTGAACTTCAATTTCTGAGCGAACTTGATTCTAAAATTTAATGATATTGCTCCGGGAATCAAAATAATTGACAGAAATTATTTAATTCTTCTTGGTTTCCCTCTCACAAATTAATCGTTCGTTACATTTTTCGAGGAAAAATTGCATAGTTTCAGAATTATGCTCATGTAGCTTCCCATCTTACTAGGAACTGTTCGACTATTTCAAAGGTACCATTTTCCTGGTACCATGTGTTTGACCAAGTATGATGAAGAATTTTGTAGCACTCTTCGACTTCTGTTGTATTGAATGATCAATCGTAGAGCAATGCATGATTTCAGGCTACTCTTTCGGTCTCTCATGGAGGTTTAGGCATTCGCGCAACCACCGATTTTTCACTACCTGCATTACCTTCTTCAAGATATAATGTGACCAATATGATAGAATTAATTCTACCGTCATTTCCATTGGACAATACCTTGAGGAAGACTAAAAAACTGTGCATCTCTCAAACTGATCTAGAGGTACCAAATACCAAATGAAATGTTCAACAGACCTGGGATATTCCTCTGCTGAAAAAATGTATTGAATAATTTGTTAGTGTTGGTTAAATTTCCCATTGAAAACACACGTATAATATATAACAGTGTCGTCAAAACGTACAGGCGCGTCGTTGAATGCGTTTCATCCCTTGGATGCATTCTTTAGAGTTGCTAGGTTCCAATATTTCTATTCAACACAAATGCAAATGTGGAGTGGTTGTAGACACACGAGGATATCATGGATTGAGTTGCAAATATAACGCCAGACGTTGTTCCGGTTATCAAATTGAAAATGATGTCATCAAACGTGCATTAGGTTCGACAAATATACCGTCCATCTTAGAACCTCCAGGCACTTGCAGCGATGATGGGAAACGACCAGATAGCATAACTCTCATTCCTTGGTGGAGAGGAAAACAGTTTGTCTGCGATTTCACCTGCGTCGATACTCTGGCTCCAAGTAACGTTCTTTCGAATTTCATATCTGGAGGTTCGGCAGCTTCATCAGCAGAATTGGTGAAAAAACGGAAAAACAAATGATATGAATCGAAACATTTGGTATCTTTGGCCCCCCAAGCATTGGAGTTCATTCATGAAATCTGCATAAGGATCACCAAAGAGACAAATGAACCAAGAGCTACCTCTTGTTTGATTCAAAAAAATTTGCATTCTGATACAGAGGGAAAAAGCGGCTTCATGTGAGGCACAAGTCCTTATTTAAAAACACTAAGTGAGTTATTCATGTTTGCCATGAATATATCAGTATCCACCTGAAGAATAGTGAATGTAAAGACAGTGCGAGAACTGGAAATGTACAGTGTGGTGGAAGACTTGCACTAAAATGGTCGAGCTTCAACAGAAGAGGAGCCATGTGCCCCTTCGAGCACTTCAGAAGGTTTGACCAGTTTATGGATCCTGACTGTTAGAGGATGGGCAAGTTTTCATCTATACGTAAACAATCGACAGTAGTGCAGTGAGTTCGCAACCAAAAGGTGTGCTTAATCAAAGGAATTGCTATATTAACTCTATTTCACAAATCCTTGTCGCATGTCCACCACTTCGTAACTTGCCGAACAGCTTGAACGAGAGAAGGAAGTCCTCCAGGTTACAGTTGGAATGTGTCATTTTGTGAGGTAGTTTTGCTACTTACCTTGCAACATTAGAACAAAAGACAGGAGTGGGTATAAGAAAGACCATAGCAGAGCATGTGAACAGATTGGATCGAGGGTTAACAGCAAGCTGCAGAAGAGTTTTTAAGTTCATTTTGAAAAGTCTTAATAATGAAACGCTAGAGTTGATTGATTCCTTCAAATGTTACACAGAAGATGGAAAACCTCCTGTTGACTCTGCTATGGGCTGAGATTCAAGAGATTAGTGCACAGGATAAAAAAATAAAAGATATGTGAACCGAAGGGCCAACTTTGCTAGTACACCGATAAGCGACATATTTGAGGGAAGTCTAAAATCAAGCATACATCGCGCCGAAGATCACATTACTGAGAATATCCAGACTTTCTTCAAGCTGCCTCTCAACATTGATAAAGTTGAGATTGTCAGAGAAGCACTTGAGGTATTGGTCTCCTAAAACCGACAACTGCGGTGGCAGACATTTGGGAAACTAACCTGAAATGCCATCGGAAAACGAATCCATATGTTTCTATAAATGATATGAAATCGACAAAGGTTAATGCAGTCAAGCTGCTGGAAAATAATTCCATGAAAATCAAAAGATAAATAGGTAAGTACCTTCTGATCATTCCCATATTAATTCCAATTTAAGAGCCACCGGTATACAGCTGTTTCAGCCTATTGGGCATCGTCAGTACCGGGCAGGCGATCCTCGATTGAAGACAAAATGTGAAAAACCAGAAAAGTACTTGATAAAAATAGCTGCGTAAACGCAAGCGGAACATGAGCGGAACCACCTATTTTCATCACACTTTGTCAATGAGAATTCATTCTTGGACAATAAAGTATATTTTGAAGTTTAAAAAATCTGTTTCTGTTTAAAATCTGTTTTACCAGTTATCGCACCAGTACCAGTATTTATCCGTTAACCAGTTGTCGCACCCCTACGAACGACAACCCTAGAAGTCGAAACGTGTGCGAGCTAAGGATTAACGAGGTCTTACCTTTTAACGTGTGATTCCTAACAGGGGTTCCTATAACAAGTATATTTATCTATCTTCGATAGGTTATTTGTAGTCCCTATAAGTATATAAAAACTTTCGGTATTTTCTGAGTGTAGGTATTGCAAATTTAGTTTCTATTTTCGATTTAAAAAATGATTCATTTTCATGAGAACCACCCGTTTAAATTCGAAAAAAACATTTCCTCAAATCCTCACTACCTCCAAAAAGTCTTACTTAACGAAACAACATCAAATGATCTAATCTATTACAGATTTAAGGCGCTAATAGAAACATCATATTTGAATTTCTGCCATCGAAAAAATGTTTCGAGTCGCAACGTCATCTTCAATTTGAATTGACTGTATATACATTACAGTTAAAGTCGTTATTATCGTTTGAGCAATTGAAATATATTCTCTAGTTCTGGAGATATCCTGTGAGGAAGTTTCAGATTAAATACTTTGTATAAACAAACGCATGTTTTTTTTCGTTTATTAACCTGTTCACAAATGTTAACATTTCATTTAAGAACCGTGAGAATGTCAACGAAAATTTCATTCGTGTTTTCTTCACTTAGAACTGCAACAACCATCAAGTTACCTGTTCAGAGATTCGGAGAAAACATGAAATAGTTCATAACATCCATAGCAAAACCCTACGTGGTTATACGTTTTACGAGTTCCTGATAAATATCACATTCGAAAGCACGTATACCCATCCAGACGTGTCCAATCTTCTGTTGAAAATTAATAACGCCGCGCTGTTTTTGTTCTCAATTTTTTCGTTAGCCACGTGAAATATTATGCTTACGTGCACGTCTGGAAGAGCGGACAGAAAAAATTCGAAGCAAGTGTTTGTTACGTGACGGTAAGAGTTCCCATTAAAATATTATTCACATATTATTACAGTAATCGTTTTTAGTTTCGGTTTCGCTTTCCGTCGTCTCGTATTCAGTGGGAAAATTAAAGATTATCTGCCTGAACGTTATTCATACCGTAGCAAATCGTAAAAATGTTTTGGATGTCTAAAACGAGAGATATAAGTGTCTCAAGAGCTTGGAGTAGACATGTGCAAAACATTTACTATATATAGTACACAAAAAACTATCAGTATTGACAATGAATCAAACTTGAATCGATATGAATATGAAACAAAGAAAAACACGAATATCAAAGAAATTCTCCGGATGATGCATATTATTGAGTTCAAGGTACTTTTGCAACATCATAATTAGTTTAACTAATCACTGCTAGCATAGACAACTGATAGGTCTCATGCTTAAGCTTTATTCTACTAAAAAGTTACAAAAATGGGCCTAGTTGTCGCTTATAACAATGTAGGTAAGAACCCAATGCTACCATATCTATAATTCCTATTTAGTCCAAATAATAAATATTACTGGAGTTTTTTCCCAACACCAAACCATTATTTTCAACACCTTAAATGCGTTGTTTTAGAGCTCTTTCATGAAAACTACTTGATTTTCGTCAGGAGGAACATTCCACATTGTCTTAAAATTGATGTCACAATGTTGCCTTATCTACTAGTCAGGTAAATCTGATAATGAAAAATATTATTTCTACAAGCTAAGTAGTAAACTATTTGTCCACCATCGTTATTCATGTTATTATGTTGACTTATTTCTGAGCTCTCATAGGCATCTAGAAGTCTGTTATTGTTAATTTGTGTAACTAGTCTTGATGAACCAAAGTCTATGAAATGGTTTTGTTGCAAAACATACTGGGACACAGCTGATTTTCCTGGTGTTCCATATTTTATGTGTGCTAAATGTTCCCTACGTCTTATTTCAATAGATGCACTAGAAAATTCAACCCAGCACGTTTGTGCTGTCCACAGTGGTGTCAACTGTCAGAAATATACTTGAAAGTGCTTGTTTTATTTCCCAAACACATCGTATTCTAGCTTTCCTCATAACAAAAATATCAAGAAATGGAAGTTGTGCATGACAAGTCCAAATAATAACCTTATGCTTCAAAATTACCAAAATAACCCTGCTGTCTGTCTGACATCACTTCACCTGACCTACCAAGAGTCAGCTCCTTAGATATGTCGAGTTCTTCAATATTATTAAAGAAGACTCCATGTATTGGGTCATATCTATGGGGTCTCATAAAAGTAAGGGTCTGTGTAGCTTTGAGTTCTTGTTGAATGGGTTCCTACTAGATGGTAGAGTTTGTGTCATCTCGATCACTATCAACTCATATTCTAGTTCATCTGTCTCTCAGCCAGTTATCATAAATATAAATGTTATCATTGATTTTTTATGGTCGCGAACCATGTAGAGAAGGGGTTGTTCTTGCCGTAGTCAGATACGATATTCTGTACGTCGCCATAGCTAAATAGCTATACTTATGTAGAAATAGCTACACAGGTAATGGCTATTCCTGCTTTAGCGGGGCTACAAAAATGGTAGGATAGCCCGAGTGGCTTTATACAGATGTGGAAAACAAATATCGGAACATACGAATTCTAATGAATTCTGGACCGGGTCTGCGATAGCAGCCTTATCAGATTGAAATTAGAGAGTTGTTTCCACACCTGTATACTCCATCGCGTATTGAAGTTTGATGTGGAATTTTCACAAACTACACCTAACGATTTGATATTCACAATCTTATTGAAGATCTTCATCGAGTGAATAAGAAAATTAAAGTAAGCTACGACTAGTTTCTTGGCATTGTGTCTATTCTTGGTTGTGCTATAACTAACCAGAGTATCTGGTTTTTCAATACCTGCATAAGTAGGAAGTGTTTCCAAGATGTATCCAATTGAAAACAATGGAATAGAACCCAGGTAGCTCAAGATGTCATACAGGCGGGAAAAATGAAGTTGAAAAAAGAAAGTGGGAAGTTTGTGAAGATCAAATCTTTAGGTGTAGTTTGTGAAATTACTATGGATCTTCATCAAGTAACGACCGAAAAAATGATTTAATTCAATGTGGAAGCTTCAAACTAAATAGTTAAAACAGTATTCCTCTCTTCTGTTAGGTTTCAAAACAGTAAATTTTTAAAAAAACTAGCCTTGAAGCTGTTTAACATTCAACAATATTCAAAGTAATGTCGTGTCTTTATAAATTCAAGTTGATTATTAAAGTTAAGTAGTATAAACACCAGATGATACATTTTTCCATAAAAATAATGATCAGTGTTAGAGGTTTATCATATCTCCAAAAAAAATTGAAAAATGAATTAAATAT
>WOGP01001714.1:0-18324 GCA_015342065.1 Leptinotarsa undecemlineata | reverse complement strand
GCGATACCGTTAATGTCGAAAAAACGATCAACATTGTCTTGAATTTTGATTTGGACATCTTTGCTCTCTCGGCCTTCACCGAAGCGCTTACACCACTCAAAAACACGCGCACGAGATAGAGAATTGTCCCTATAGGCCTATAGAAATTGCAACAATTTCTAGCACTCAGAGTTATTTTCAATTTAACGAGAAATTTGAGATTGATACGTTGCTCCTGTTTTTCGTCATACATGGTTTTGGGCATGAGAAAAAACAACTGCTACTGCACACATACTATAATAGTGACGAAAACGTGTTTTGGTACGTGAATAGAGAAGATTTCTAGGCCACCAACGCACTAATCGGTTTTTCCCCACCCCTCTAGGACGCCCTTAGGCTCGCAGTCGTGTTATTAAACAGCCGGACCTCGTATATGTCATTAAGCGATTTTCGGCCAATTTGTCTCTACGAATTCAACGTTGGTTTACGAAATTTCATTCCAGAGATTTCAGCCTCGATGATAAACCACCAAGTGGTCGACCTACAGTAGTCCGGGACGAGTAACCTGGTTGAGACTGTCCAATCACAAACAGTGGGAGTCCTACGATGTGAACGATCGACATAATTTGTCATGTTTCGAGGTCCGTTCTTCTTTGCTTTTGCGCAACCCAAACGATCCTTTTTTGGATCGGACGGTTACGTGTGAAGAAAAGTGTATCCCCTACGACAACAGGAGACGTTCAGGACAGTGATTGGATACCGATGGTCCACCCAGGCACTCCCCAAAGACGAAAACCTACTAATAAAAGTCCATGGTGATCAGTGGCTAGTGCGATTCACTATAATTTTCTGCAACAAGACCAATTCATCACATAAGAGGAAATTGATGAAATATACCGTAAATTCATTTCCCAGTATTCGAGACTGTGGAATGTTCTGATTACAGGAAGTGGTTGAAAAAGTAATTTTCCAAAAAAGGTTGTGTATGTTAGAACGGAAAAAATTACACCAATTTATCATGTCAGATATAATAATACGACGACCACTATCATTGAGAGATGAATACCTGATGTCACAGAAATGGCAAATTGTATTAAAATTTTCACAACATATCGTGAAAGACGACTTAAATGCAATCTTGGAGTAATAACGAAAGTTCAAAGCACTCCGGATGAGGGTACCCATTCCAGTCACCAACAAGTTCAGATATAACCTGGAAATCCAAATTTTAGAGGGAGTTCAGCTCATATTTCCTAGAAAACTGAAATATTCCGGTGTGATATTGAAACAAATGAACAACCATAGTAAATAACGTTGAATATGAACAGTATCAAAGAAATAATTGTGGAAATTTGAAAGTGATCGCCTTCTGTGGGAGGAATTTCATCGGGATTCATCGGTTTTTGTTTTGTTTTGTCTTCCAATAGCCATCATATCATTTCCATTTCAGATCAAAATAATTTGTTTTCCACTGTGTGTTTCTCATGTGTTTTTCATTGACTTTGCTACCAACCCAACTGGCAATTTCGAATCCAATACTTTTAGACAAGTCCGAACCACTAAGATTCAAGTGACTTCACGTTCTGCAAGAACATTTACTGCAACTTATGAGCGGATTTACTATTTCAAATATTCAGCAAACAAAGAAACGCCACAATCAACTCTCGCTGAGCGAAGGAAAAAAAGTGGAAGATTCAAGATTCCTCCCGAGAAAAATATGATGTCTCAATAAAAAAGGCAGAGATCCCAGCGACAAGCGCGATAGAGATCTGCTACACCGATATTCGTACAGGTCGTAAAGATGAGCGCTGCAAGAGAACGAGTCGAATGTGTTTGGTGAATACAGTGAGTTTTCAAGACTCATTTATGGTGGTTGTTGCGGTTTTTAATTGATGCGACGATGTGCCAGAGGATTTTCGTTGGTATACGAGACGTGTTGTGGCTTATTCTCTGTTTTATGTATTGATTGGTAGCAAGTGGTTTTCGTATTTCCACCACGAAAGAGGTGTTCTTCTACAGTGTATTCTTCTTTGTATTCTCTACATATCTTTATAGGGAGTTTTCATTGTGGTTATTTCCTTTCTTCCCTTTTTTTGGAAGTTTCCCACATTTATTGTTTAAAGATGGAAAAGTAATGATGGAGAAGCTAAAAATATTTTTTCCAGAAAACTAATCTTTCCAAAAAATATTCTTTTTTTAATTCGAATCACTTTTCTTGTTATGGTTATTTTTGTCTTTGTCGTACAAGTCTTATAAAAAAAATAATGATTTTTTTCAATAACTATGATACGGAGAAATCTCCGTATTTTTCCTATTCATCAACATGCCGGAAAATGTATTTGGTTTTTAAGAATCCCAGATGTAGCAAACGGGAATACCAGTCCTAAAAATAAAATAACTAGTGGAAATTAGACAAAAGTGTTTTTATTAATTTCATTAAAATGATCATGAATTTACACAAAATAAACAAGTCATAAATCACACAAATGAGAATATATTCTCATAATATATTTGCGTTTTTGTTTTTTTGGTGTTTTTTCGTTTTGGAAGAGCAACCCATTGAGGAAATTTGTAAAAATGTTTTTTAGAAATTTGAAACTTTCTCCGTTCAGATTATTGCTTCACTTGAAATTTTTATTGAGACAATCAGTGTTTTTTTTTGCAAAACCGAAGGATAGAAAGTTCCCTTTTTTCAGATTTTCTTCATTAAAAAAAATATGTTGTCCCAATTGAACATACAGTTCAACGTACCACAATAACCAAATCGTTATTTTTTTGTCACATTCGACATTTTTGTTATTCACGAATTTTTGTGATGAATGGACAGACCTTTTTGCCGTGAAAATAATCCAATGAAAACTTTTTCATATATAATCTTTAGAACCAAATGACAATCTTTATGAAACAAAGCGATTATAATTGAAATTGAGTATTTCAATTATATTTATAAATTAACAGCATGCACCTTTCTGCAGTCTTATTTACTAATCTAAGTATTACAATAAATAATGAAATTTGGAACAATCATGAAATACAAATGAATTCAGAGAACTAAGATTGAAAAAAATGGAAAGAAGAAAAAAAATCACCTCAAAGGTGCTACTTCGTTCCCTCCTTCACATAAAAGAGGACATATGCTTCATCGCTCACAAGTGATTTTGGCAAAATTGGGAACACATGTGAATAGTTGTATTCATGCCACGTGTCACTGATGTGTAATGTCCGTTGTAAGTAGTCCCACTGTGATTTGAAAGTGCATATAGATTGTAATGACAAGGAGCCACATTGTCTGCTGCATAATTGCTCATATCTAAGTCATCTGATGGAAAGTCAATGGAAACATTCAATTTATCTCTGAATCTTTCCGTTGGAGAGAAATTTTTCAAATGAATTACTAAAATACGGGAAAACTTATAGATTGATGAGGACTTTGTACATTTTCTTTTTTCCATACACCAACAGTTGTGAAACATTGGTTTCATGTTCTCCTGATGATGAAAATTTGGATAGCGAAATAGATAACTTTTGAAAATTGTTTTCATTAGAATGCCATAAGTTTTATTCAATTTTCATTGTAGCCCCAGAAAAATTTAGTAGAATCATGACTTCAATATATTTTTTTGTTTCAGGTTAGTCCAATTTCTTTGAGGGAGCCCTTTTTAAATTAATCCTCTTGGGGTGAGTTTATTGTTAACTATTGATTTCTTTAAAGAGATAGAGACAAGTTTTAGGAAAGAGGTTCTTTGGTTGAATACCACGCTGGCAAACAAGTTTGCTAATAGTAATTAACGAATATTTGGCAGAAACTAAAGGAGCTGGAAAGGCGTGATTTTTCAAGCGATTACATCTTGAAAGTTTCCAAACGTGTTCACACAATACTTATTTCGTCGGATTCAACACATTAAGCGCAATTCAAATTATTTATTTTACAACTACTGTTATCTTATATCTGATCGGCACGTATAGCCACTCCTCACCTGAAACAAACCATCATACTAAGGCCTAGTATCAATAAAATTCTCGTTTTATGGCGGCGAATCCGATACTTTTTCGAATGTATTTAACGTGGCAATAATCAAAATATTCACCCGAAAATGTGTAGGTATTTCAAACGGAGCGACTGAATTGGTAAGAACGCCCCAGAATAACTTGCTCGCATCAGGGGTTCACTGTTTCAAAGATCTTTATATCAAGAATAAATTCGGGAGATTTACTTTCCATTCCTTATCTGGACAAGAGATCGTCTTCTTGGAGTTTATGACAGTTTGTTTAAAAGTTATCGAAGATGGTACATAATAATTATTTTTCTGACTATCCGAATCTTCCACGCGTTATGTATAAAACTATGTATATAAAAATATAAGAAACTTTCAGGTTTTGGGGTTCCTGAAGAGTACACTTCTTTGGTCAACTACTTTATTTAAGGTAACTCTCAATTGTAAACAGGCAGCTCGCATTATTGACAACCGACAAAAGTTACTTATAATCTCAAAATGCACACAAAGATGATGCTTTCTTTTGTTTACGTGAATTCACCTAGCACCAATATGATACCTATAGCACAGTCTTGTTGAAGATACGGCCCGCGATCGCAATGTGTCACAGAAAGAAGCGCTTGCCTAGTCAAGCGAGAGAGTTAGATAGGCATCTATTCAGTTCTAGTAATTAACTCAATCATAGACAGTAACGACATCTCTTACAAACAAGCGAAAATATCCCCTCTTATTTCTGTTGAGAACAATAGAGGCGCTTCGAGTCTACTCAAGAACCTTCCTTATCGATATAAAAGGTAAACGTCGTCGCGATGTGAGTCTGTTGTTAGTTAGGGAAGCTATAGATTATGCTGTAGACGACCCCTCCCGATATAGAAGGCCCCGATACTCTGTCTAGTGAGGCCCCTATGTCCCCCGTTAACAGATGAATAACATCTTCATCCATCTCACCCCAGTCAGGTAGGGGTACACCGTGAAGGGCGTCATTCCTGAACAAATTTAAGATGGACATCGAGATGTGAGTCTGTTGAGTCGAGTAATTGAAGCGATACGGTCGGAGAAGGATTCTAGTTGTACGGTGTCTTATACTGAATCACTAATACTTTGTTTTATTGGAATCTGCTGCCAACGACCACTTAGGTGAGCCTCGGTTATCTTTGATATTTGTGAATTGAGCCTTTTGTACATCCCATAGGTGTTAACTCCTCAAAAGGGGTGATCTCTTCGCCCTTTTCACCAGAATTATAAATATCGATGGGATTAGAAGAATGACATTAATAGAATCAATCATTTTGACAAGCATTCCGACAATCTTTGACTCCATGTTTTCCTACTCCTCCATTCTGAATCCAAGATAATATAAACAACACGAATGATCATTCTGGTATAGGAATTTGAAACGAGAGACTGCGAAGTTCTGCGTATTTATAGAATTTGTTAGGATAGAATAATTTATTTGACTACATTATACACAGCTGAATATTTATAGTAAGTCACAAAATTAAAATATCAATAAAAGTCGAGTAATAATATATATAAAAATGATAATTCATTCAAATTAATTCGCAATTCAAAATAAATAATAATAAACAGCAATAATAAAATTATCAAATGAGTGTTTATATTTTCTTGGTAACTCTGAATGTTTCTGATTGTTTAGCCCTAAAAAATAATATGGTTGGCAGCTGTCTCCAGAGATGAATTTATCTCTCCTGAAGTCGAACCTTCTATAACCTACGCCACTAGGCCAGAAAGAGGATTTGTAGAATTCTTCTTTCTTCGATCTTGAAATCAGCAGCTATCATGAACCATTTTAAATGGTTATCAGTTTTGATGAGTTTCACAATAAATAAAGTTCCCCTTGGGATCTGATGTTTCTTTGTTCAGATAGTTTTTCATGTCATTTCTCTCAACTTCTTTTTCTACTCGATAAATATACATCCACACTTTTGGCATTGCTACTTTGAATTTACAGCTTCCTCAGAATGTTTGTCGGTTTCTGAATTTATTATTTCATTTAGTTTTTATTTGGTTTCTACTCTCAAAATTTCATTTGTAACTTGCTTCGAATTGAGAGGTGAGCTATCCTGAGAATTGTAGATGTTTGGAATTTACCTTCTATCAATATTTAGTTTCTTGTCTAGAGGGTTAGTCATCATTTTGCTTTGGGTAGTTTAGTTTTTACTTGTTTTTGTTACTGTCTTATTTTTACTGAATTCAAAGTTATCATTGAATGCACTGTTTTAAGTCATTTCAACTGCTCGTTGATGAGGAAACATTAAATTCTAAGTTTTTCTTCGGGGAGTATAATTTTCTTATTCAATAAAGTAATCAGTGACTCATTATCGTTAATGATGATAGTTAATCTGCACATATCTCAGCACATTTTCGTCAGCCAAGTAAACTTCATCTGTCCTGTCATCAGGTATTTTCCTTCAAGTTTCTCATCACAGCAAGTGTTTTCTCTGTCTGCACAAACGTTATGGTAAACTGCATCACATTCCATACACACTAGTCGATTGAATTTCGTTTAACCCCAAGAATTCCAACTCCTGCTTGAATTTAGCGATGAATATTCACCTTCGCCACTGTCGGAGAAGCCACCAAATGGGCTTATCTGACAAGTCATCTACCGTACGCTGCTGCAATTACTCTAAGTTGGGCCCTTAGGTGGTACGAGGGACAGACAGACTGCGAAGTTATGCGTCAGAATGAGAAGCTAAATCTTTTCTTAGTCTAAAAGCAGAAGATGGGCGGAGTCGAAAATTTCAAAACATCTTCAAAATAAAACCATTGCGCCAATGAGATTCGCATGAATATCAAAATATGCATCGATTCCATGGCAGTAGAGTGAATAGGTCTCGAGGGAAGTCGATGGTATCGTTTAACATAATATAACAATTTGTTGGGACGCTTTGACGTGGCCACAGCGGCGGAGATATCCAAAGGTTTGGTGCTAAGTTTTATAGTTGATAGGCTACTTGTAACTCCCTATTTTCCGTTCGAATGTCAATAAAACGCTTTTGTTTATTGTTCAAACGATACATATTCACTTAGTTCTTCAAATAGAAAATTATATATTTCAGAATTCGCACTTGAAGTTCAATCAGTTTTGAATTATGTTTCGTCTGTTTGAATTTCTATTGTGTCTACTACTTTCCAAAATTGACGTATTCAAAAAACGTCTTGCATACGCGATAATTAGGTATGAAGGGTTATTTTTTGCCAATGAAAAATGTACATGCAACTTTGAAGCGGATTCATTTTATATAATATACATGAAGCTAACGGTTACATCAGAAATTTTTTTGTAAATAATCACATTATCCAACTCAATTGTGGTTGTCACGAATAAACTCTGATCATTTTCGTTCCTGTACTACGCCTATGATATCAAAATATGCATCGATGTACATGCATGCCAGACTTGATTTATTTAGACTGACAAGAAGGTGAATTAAAGCAATTCCAAAATTTGTCTCGGGGGATCTTGAATATTATTCATAAAAAAATTTATTATCAGTTACCGTTTCTACTCGTTTTACGGTGATGATAAATCTCTTAATGTTTTGAAGAAATTCAAATGTCATAAGAAATTTTATGGCTGAACTTGCGTTCTGTAAGTGCCGTGTTACTATGCAGGTGTGCTCGAGTTGCTGGGTCTCACCAATTATCTGTAGGTAATTGTAATTGTAGCTTGTCAAAATGGTGCCTATGGGTCGATAAAATTTCGACATTTTTGTTGCTAGGTACCTTCGTTAGGAAACTTTGTCTTCTTGGATTCTTCCGGGTCTTAGCCCTTTAATTTTAGAACATTCATTCACGTGTCAATGATAAAAGGCCCTAAAACACTTGAACAACGATTTCATATTAGGATTTCTCAACATTTATTACATTTTTTTCAGTTTGTCATTGCCAATTAGGCAATGACAAACTTAAAAAATTAGGTTATGTTCAATCAAAAATTAACATCATTTGAATTGAAGGCGTTATATATTTTTTTGCTTGCCTTGGGGTAAGTGTCTTAAGGCGAAACATCGATGTATACCAGTGAGGATGATAGTGTTCCATGTACGTGCAATTTGTCACCATTCATTTAAAGTAGAACTCATGTGAATGATATCTTATTTTTATTCCACAATTAATGTTTGAAATACAAACGCAGTAGAGAAAAGTATCTTCTGTATAATTCAGTGTTCATATAGAAGTATTTGTTTCGAAAGATTTTTTCTTTCGTATAATTCAATGTTTATATGAATGTAGCTGTTTCAGGAGGACTTTCTTTCAGTTTGTGTCTGAAGGTACCTTCTTTGCATAATCTACACATCCATGTAGGTATATAGTTACTTATTTTCAAATTGATTACTTCGTTCCTCTCTTTGGAAGATCCCCTTATCCTTTTTTGTATCAAGATGGAGTAGTAGAAAGCCAAAACCTTTCTTTCCCAAAAATTAACATCATATTTTACAATACTTATTGCTATGTGATAAAAACAACTTGTACGGTTATCATAAATTAGAAGATATATTATAAATTTTTGGTCTCAAACAATAACCTAAAATGAATCCCCATCATACAAAATATTACGGATATATTTCTAGGAGAAAATCCCTCTTTTGAACAATGAAAATACATAACAAGAATGTCGAAAATTGGGAAAAAAGGATCAATTGTTCAAAAAATATAAACTTTGAAAAAGGCTCAATAAAAAAAATTAGGGAATAAATACAGTTTGAGCCATCATATATTTGAAATGAAATAGTTATTCGAGTAGTAATGAATGAAATGAGGATGTATCTAAATCGAAAACTCGTAAAAATGAAATTAAAGTAAAAGGAAAAAATCAAATTAAAATGAGTGAAAATTGAAACATTTCTGAAATTAATCTGAATGAATATAATCTCAAAAGGTGTTTAAGAAAGAGAGATGATATGATAATTTCGAAGTCAGAAGGAAATTGTAAAATTGATTGACAAAACAAGAAAAAAACTGTTGATCCGCTGTCTGTGGGTCAACATTTTTGTGACTCCTATTCACTTCTCTTGAATAGTACTTGGTTGGATACTTTGAATTGGTAAATCAGTATTCTAATGATATCTGAATGCATGGTTTGATTAAGAATCAAGTTGAAATGTATCTCCAGTACACGGTATATTGCAAAGATTCTAAAGAAAAATGTGAAGAAGAAATGAAAATGGTTGAAACTACAACGAATGGAAAATACAAAAACAAATAGTTGAAAATTTGGTGAAATAAACCTGTGGAAAAATAATTAAGTAACTACTGGAAATAGGTAAAGCAGATAATGTAAGTCATAGTGAATACAAAAAGTTATTGATGTCGAAATTCGAATTATTCAAGGAATAATTTTTTCAATTTGAAAAAAGTAGGATGGTAGTCAAAATTTCAGAAAGAAATTTGAAATAAGTAAGAGGAGAAAGCAAATTAGCAGCTGGGGGATGAAATGAGGATAGAAGGGATGAAAACAATCATGGAAGCAAGTGAAACGTAAAAAAATTTTGAATACATGAGTATAAATGAGTATTCACTTATTAAAAAAATTTACAGAACATAATTTCAGACGGTTTCAAAGAAAATGAAAATAATACCCTGAAGATACAAAGAAAACGAAAATACGTTGGAGAATTTAAAAACCGGGAACACAAAAAGAATAACAAAATGAAAAAATTATAAATAAGATGTAACTGCCAAAGTCACATGAATATCAAATATACCAAAGGTAATTTGTCGTTGGTCCAAGTCCCAGGCTGAACGATCGATTATCACTTGCTATCGTCCAACCCGTGTTAGGAATCACACGTTAAAAGGTAAGACCTCGTTAGTCCTTATCTCGCACAAGTTTCTCAACTTCTGTAAAGTCGATGTGTAAACTGAAAAAGATAATAAAAAAACGGAGAAATTGCGAAAATTAAATTCAAAGCCTGTTTCATTATTAATATTCATGGTTTGTCTTCTGTGGATCCCACAGAAGATAGGAGGAGATGTCGTCCTACCTTTTAAATATCGAATTAATAAGTGACATGAAAAACCAAGTGTCAAAATAGTACCTACATAAGTAATTCTAAGGTACCACTATAGGTAAGGTACCACTATATCCCTTTAGTTGTCATTTATGACTTCTTTGTAATGGAAATGTTACCAACCACATTTATCAGATAATGATTTGGGCGAATCTGTAGCCATTTCTGAAATCGCAAATTATTCTAAAGGTTCACAACTTCGAAGAAGTTTATTGACTGTACTGGTGGGATAGATTCCTCACTATGATAATATAGAGACTAGGCTTGATACTTCGATGTCGAATCAGTGCTCAGCTAAACCCTAAGATTTTCCGATTTTTATCAAATATAAACTGAAATTTCAGAGTCGCAATCTGTTATACCGATTCCAGGAAGAATGCAAATTTCCATCGGCCGGTAAATTTTAATCGCGAATGCACCTCCAGCAGGACTTGCGCCGTTATGGCCGCAGGACGTCGGCGCAAATAAGGCACTGCGACTGCGAAATTTCTCAAATTTTGATCGAGAAGAATCGTCCATGAAAAGATGATTGATTCGTCATGCATATAAAATGATAACTGGTCGCGGGGAGAGGAACAGGCAGACCTACCCGAGGCTAATTCGAGCGAAATCCTCCGCCTGCATTATCGATGCAGAACGATGCAGTCGAAGGGGCAGTGGCGTACAAAAATTGGGGTGGATGGCCACTAACGTTTTTGGTAAAAAAGTCACTCGGTACTTTGACCACTCTATCATTAATGAATATAGATCTTCGATAGATATTTCTCATCGAAAAAATTCTTGGTAAAGAAAGGTTTTGGCTGTCTGCTTCTCTATTTTTATAATAATAATAATAATATATGGACTGTATTCATTGACTTACATTGTTTATAAAGAAGAAGTAGGTGCAAAAATCAATGAAAGAGCGAAGTTCAGCCAAGGATGTTTTACAACTTAACCTGGGGGATAGCATGTATTATATAGAAATATAAAAATAATTACCTAGTATACATTGGTAAGTGAATAGTTCACGAATCTTTGTGAAACTAAACATGTGAACCACATGAGTAAGGCATAACATAAATATATTATCTATCCAGAAGACTTCAGATATGTTTTCAATTTTTCTTGAAATTATATATGGAGTAGTATCTAAATTCACTGGGCAGAACGTTATATTGTTTGATACAGTTGTAAATAAAACTACGAGAAAAGCAGGCTGACGAGTGAAATACTAATGTCGGTGTGTCGAATTATTCTGAGATTTGAAAGTTTCATACCTTTCATAAATATAATTCGGCTTTTTTACATGAGGAATTTATGGGTATTGACGAGTAGGTGAAACTGCCAGGTTTTAGCAATCGGTAACCAACCTGACTCCTCGAACTTGGGGAATATATGATCGAATTTTCTCACACCATAAGAAAGACGAATGCAATTGTTTTATAATTTTTATAAGCGATTTACATCAGTTTGTATCAAAGCAGGCTCGTAGATAATGTCGCAATATGCTAATCTAGACAACATGAGAGTTTCGCAAAGTTTCAATTTCGATTTGGAAGTCATAATATCTCTACTTTGATAGAGTTGAAGTAAAATACTGTACGTGCTACGACAAAATGAACTTATATGTTTGTGAAATCTCAGATCAGCATCTAGCTACAAACCCGAGTTCTTGCTTTCTGTAATTATTTGTAATAAGTGTTCAATTTTTCCGTCAAATTCCCATCTTTTGTGTTTCGGTTAAAATGTATCAGCTGAGATGTTTTATAATTCAATTTCAGGTTATGGGCTATATATAGTAACTTTTGTAGATCGCTGCCAGTTACTTGGAGGATAAATCGATAATATAACTGAGTGTCATCTGCATAATGATGAACTGTGCAATGATCAATTATTTTATGGAAGTCAGATATATACAGAGAGAACAGAATCGAACCAAGGATAGAGCCCTGAGATACTCCTTGGTAAACAGGTAAAAAAACACTAGAACACTTATACAAAAAAATGTAGGGAACTTCCAAAGAAAGGAAGAAAACAATTATTTTCAAAACGATTTCTTTATGAAGATGTGTAAATCATGCAAAAAAGTAACTTTTAGACATAAACTGGAACAAAAAGCCCTCTTTCATATAAACATTGAATTACACGAAAGAAAAAATAATTTCTGAACAACAACTTTTTTATGAACATTGAAATATACAAAAAATACTTGTCCCTGTTCAGTTTCTACTATAAAGATTCGTTATGGAATTGAACCAGATAACATTCACAGGATTGTTACATATATAGTATGTGAAAAAGGTTTAATTTCACTTACATGGAACACTGTCATCCTCATTGGTGAACATCCGGTGTTTCGGAATGAGACACTTGCCTTACTGCCTCTTCAGCACCAATATGGATAATATCACAGGGTGAAACACTCAATAAGTACTTGCCGATTTTATCATATATTTAAAATGTCAATTTTGAATATCTGTAACTTTATTGTAGAACTCAATTCATTGCCTCCGACATTGAGAGAGTTTACTTGCATAATGTGCCCATAACAAATGTCCTCAAAGATGGCAAGTGAATGTCGGAGTGGAGTCTAAAAGTAAAGTTTTTTTTTAAAAAAACGAAGTCAAGTTCGAATGAATATTGAAGTGAAAGACATATTGAGAGGGCTGGCGGCTCCCTACGCCAGTAAACAGGCTGGATTTCGACAGATTCGACGAGGTTGTCAGTGCGATATTAAATATGTTATTTGTAAAAGTTATATTAACATCAGTGGCGGCCCACTTGTGAAAAAACTAACTATTTTTATAAATGAAAGAGTGAATGAGAAAACTTATGGTGGTAGCATTGCCTCAAGCAAGACAGCTGCGCCCCCGGACGAAGTTTTTGTTCGCTATGGAAAACGGGAGTCTGGCCAAATGCGCTCGACTGAGAAGCAACGGCCATATAAAATGAAGGAGAAAAGCTAACTTCAGGGTGTCGGTGTTTCGTGACGGTGTGTGCATATATCGTAAAAATTTACTCTCATCATTTTTTCCTAACGCCAACAGAAGAAGTATAACTTTAAAAAAATACTCTCGATTCCTTGACGTCAGTACAAGAAGAATAATCGCAGGAAGATCAATAGAGAAGTGTCGTTGAAAATTCAATTTCAAATTTTGCATAACACTGTTCGTCCATCACACAGGGTCTTTATTGGAAACGCCTCTGTATCGAAACCTGCTATGGACCGAATCAACAATAAATTTGGAACTAAATTACGAGCTGGTAAAGCAAGTACCGAGAACGTAAAATTAATAATTACGATTTTCGAAAGGGCAGAAGAGTTATCTCACTACGTATTCGATATGTGCTTCACAGGGTTGGACTCAAAGTTATTGTAACCCCAAATATAATTTTATAGGAATATTCTCATTATTCTGAAATATTTGAGTCCGGTCAAGCCATCAATCGTAGGGAATACGGCATGTGTTAGGTAGAAAAGCTATGTATTGAATCAAAAATGTTCCTGGAAAAAAGAGCGACTGATTTGTTTTTAATTTATTTAATCATCTTGAATTAATGATGAAAAAAATTTGAAATTCAACGTATTTAGTGAGGCATTATTCAGATTCGACCATAGGAAAGATTTTTTTCTACTCTGACTTGTCCTTCGAGGGCAGTTGAGTCAACAATGTATTCTGGTCCAGTCCAGCACTGATGATACTTGATGCAGATCGAAACGGTGCGACCTGGCATGGAACACAGATGCTTTGTTTTTGAGTTCTGGTTTCAAACATTCACATAAATAAAGAAAATCATCCAAGAACGATGATTTGGAGGCATGAAATATGCAAATTTTTTCAAAACGATTCTATAGGAGTAATCACTCAAACTTTTTCAGACACTCATAGAAAAAAAAACCATTGCGATTGTTATTTCAATAGTGCTAACCTGTGAGTACTTTTACAAAGTCCTATCCTGCGATCTCATCTTCTATAACTGTACCGCGATACTCAAACAATAAAAATTCATTAACCCACTATAGGTGTCAGATTTATGAAAGAATCTCGGCAAAATTGGACCCGCCTACTCTATCTTTCGGTTCAACGATCGATAAAAACCCGAAGACATACAGTGCATTCCAGTGCACTTGGTATTGAGACTACGAAAAATTGTGTCCAACCATCATGTCAAAAACTCCAAATGTAAATAATACCTGAGTGACACAAACAGGGGAAAAATATAAACTTCAATATTGAGACTAAGCTGATAGTTAGGATGGTTGGTTTGTCACTCAAGCTACCAATTTTAACTTTTTCAGTTTCGTATAACTCATAAATATCTATTCAGAATTCATAATGCTGTTTGAAATATATTAAAATTACTTGTTATTTTTGCCAGATATTATGATTTTTGTCAGCTTTGGTTCTTGTAACTTGAAGTTTTGATTCATTACTCTATTATTGATCTATTTTTTAAATACCGTCTGATACATATATTACTGTGCTTTTTTTGATTTACTGCTGATTCATTGACAGTAATGAAAATTGTTCCCTTTACTTTCAAACTTCATTTCCAACGAGCTGTTTCATTATCACCATATTTCAATATGTTTGTTGTTATCTTTGTTTGTTCAATATTCATTGTTCATGTGAAATCTCTTTTTGAGTTTTTTTTAACAATTACCTTTCGTCGTCAAGGATATCTTTTTTTCAATACTTCTTTGATCTCCACTAACAATTTTTCTGTCGATCTTTCTCACCTTTCACAGTCTGAATTGTTTAAAAACTTGTGGATAGTGAGAATTCTCAGGAATAGGAAAAAGAAAATCTGATTTGCTACACAAAAAATTATTTTTTTATTCATTATTAAGAACTTAATTTCACTATTTCTTCAACATCATCTCTTACTTCTTAGTTATTGCTGTTTTCGATTTAACTATTCTCTTTCAGTTTCATTTCTTTGTATAAAATGTTTCCATACTTTCATAAGTATATTATAACATTTATTCATTTCATAGGTTTCATCCGCTGGATTTGCAATATTGATAGATATTTTAAAATTTATTTATGTGCCTCAAAGAAAGAAAATAATATTACCTTTCTAATCAAATGATTTACCACTTAACACGTGAGTTCGATTGATTTTTCATACATTAGTAACTAGACTGTATCGTGAATTTTCGTTAGTTATGCCTTTTTTTAACAGATTCTTGACTATCAGTACAATCTATTTTTATATTTCTTCACTCTATTTCATTTATAACTCAATTAACATTTTCTATATATTCTTTTTCAACTTTTTTCATTAGTTTGAATCACCTCCTCATGATGCTAACTGGTAACGCATCGAGAATAATAATATAGTTCTAACATATGTTGAATTTATTCTACCTCATAAATTTCCAATACACCTTTTCTTATCCAATTGGTGTTTTTTTATATTTCATTCATTTCCTACATGTCTTCTCTGCTTTTTCTTGACGGGTTTCCATTTTTTCTCAATTTCTTACGGATTTTCATGGTGTTTTCGAAATTAGAGATATTTAAGTAACATTTTATTGTGATATTTTCACTAAACAGTTCACAAAATGGCAACACGTGTTTCGCTATGCAATAGCTCCCTCTGGCGTGGTCGCTAGAATATGTCTGGATATATCAGTTTCATGTCACAGATAAAAAAGTTTCGTGAAGAATCTTATCCGAAGATCTTCCTTCGACTGCCCTTCGATTCGGAAACCATTCATTATTTCCTGCGCACACTGTATAATTAATGGCATCAAACTTCGTTAGCACACAATACTGAAAGCTAATAAATTAATCACACTCGTCCCTGTTGAATATTATTATCATTAATAATTCACCGAATATGGTCCTATCGCCGTGCCCCTGTATATATCGAGATGGCATCGATAATTTATTTTGCAAAAAGCGCCCGTCTCGTTTCGAGAAAAATTTTCGAAATGTTTATGGGAGACAATAAAAGTACTGATTGAATTCCAAATGAAAAGACATCAATCACGAAACAAGAGGTAGCCTTCAAGAGTAATAAACACATACATATGCAAAGTAAATAACAATATGGTTGTATCGTTTTAAGTGACTAGCAAAATCGAATAACTCTGAAAGATGCTGAGATGATAATGGCCAGTAAGTTAGCCTGACTAGCCACTATACCCTGATATTGGTTCTCTACTGGACAGTGAAGGTTTTTTAATAATCAAGAACGCTAAGAAAGTTTGTTAGAAAACAGACAAGCTCAGTGATGAACGCGATAATTTTATAAACATGTTTTATTTTTGGGAAACACATTTTTCTAAATGTATAATGTTATCCAGATTGGTACTGAAGAGTTCCTAGGCTTACGGCGAAACATCGATGTCTACCAGTGACCATGACAATGTTCCATGTAAGTGAAATTTTTTACCTTTCATTTAGTATATTGTGTAAAAATCCTGTGTATGATATCTGATTCAATTCCATATTGAATGTTTGGAATACAAACTGAATACAGAAAAGTGTTTTTTGTATAATTCAATGTTCATATAAAAGTATTTATTGCGAAATAATTTTCCTTGTTTATATGTTTATATAAAAGTAGCTGTTTCAGGAAGCCTTTTTTCTTCCAGTTTGTATCTGAAAGTTACTTCTTTGCACGATCTACACATCTATGTGTAAAGTTATTTCTTTTAAAATTGATTACTTCCTTCCTTTGGAAGATTCCCTCAATTTTCCATATCAAGATGGAGTAGAAGAAAGCCAAAAACTTTATTTTAAAAAATTAGCCACTCCTAAAGATATAACCCTTTCTAATTATGTCTTTCTTATTGGTTTTCAATCTGACTACTATATTTTTCACAAACCTTTCATTTCTCAATAAGATGATAAAGAAAAAGCAAGTACATTTTCTACATATCTCACTACATTTGATTACTTGACAATTCAGAAAATCTTTTGGAATGAATTTAGTTTATCTTGGATTGTGGTATGTTTAACCAACAGGGAATTTAAAAAAATTATGGAAGATAATACAGACAAACTTTTTTTGAGCAAAGTGAGTGAGTTTTGCAAGTTTAATGACGTCATACCACCAGAAAGGTTGGAGTTCATTGAAAGTTTACTCGTAGGCTATTTGAAAATGAAAGGAATCCATCCCAAGATATTATCGACTAATTACTGAAAAAATCGTCATATATTCAAGACAACTGAACCGCCAGAAGTCAATAATGTTACTGAGAATTATCCGCAAAGGTACACTGAAATGAAATTGGGATATCCTTGGAATTTCCATCAGCAAAACCTCTCCCACTGAGAGGCAGTAATCATCATCGGGGTGAGTGGGGGATCAATTATCCAGGATGTCCTGCGGAGCTATGAAGGCTCTATTCTAATATCATAAGAACATTAGAATAGAAATAATGAAATATGAATGAGAAATTAATGATGAATACTCAGGAGAAACTGCGTGCTATTCAAGTGAGAGGACACGGACTCAGTTTTAACCAAACCATACCTGAAGAGCATTAGGAAACGTATATGAAAATATAGTGTTTATAGTCTTTTCGATAAAAATTTGGTTGATTTCTTTCTTTCATTTATAAAATTTCTTTATCCCTTATCTATTTTCTGTTCAAATTCCGGCACCGAAACTGATTGGAAAGGTCAATTCGAATGATAAATGATAGCAGCTCGAGCCACAGCTAACATGAAAATTACGCTAATTTCGTAATATTATGAATTCTATAATGATTTGATTCGAGCCGAAGATGGAACGAAGGCACACTAATATAGTAATGACCGCGCTACCGGTCGTATTTTTACTCATCCATCACAAAGATGACAGCCGGGTTTTTGCTCTTTTTTGGACGATAATCTACGGTTTTGTTATTAACGCTCAATTTTCGAGATGCTAGGAACAACAGATTCAGCGGCAGTTACTCAAAGGAATTTAAAGGGGCGGTCATCTTGCTCACCGCGATTATGCAATGATAATTATGACAGGAAGAATGCGAGCATTCCAGGTCTAGTTAAAAAAATGCTTTACTGTCAAAAAACAAGGTTTTCATAGGCAAAGAAATTCACAAAGTTTCTTACGATGTGATACTACAGAATATTTATAACTTCAGACATCTATTGTCTAATATGAATCTAATATGATTCGGAATCTATGAAAGAACAAATAAAATTTCAATGAATAGCTGAATTATCAATTATATATTGTATAAGCAATAAAACGTGAATCGAAAGTAGAATAAAATGAATAAAATAAAGTCATCTATAACAGAAATAAAAAAGTAAAAAATTAACAATTGCTTCACGAGGTTTTCGATTATTTTATTTTACTCATTTTAT
>WOGP01001713.1:0-25426 GCA_015342065.1 Leptinotarsa undecemlineata | reverse complement strand
GGACACAATGGTGCTTCAAACTACTTTAGTACGATTGGGGACACATAAGACCACTGAAATGAATTTAAAAAACTGGACATTTTTGTTAAGATTAGAAGTTATTAGCATTTAATTGACCAATTTTGGGTTTTTGTACTAAAAATCGTAAAAGTTCCCTTGAAAATCAAAAACGCGCTAGAAAATAAAAATCTTCGTATGAATATGTTCTACATGGGCTAGTGTATCCACCCTCTTAAAGGTTTGCAGCCAGCTACCAAACACCCTGTATATATATCATTTTAAAATTTTCTGGAAAGGAAGATTTTCCACTCCTCCATCTTTATACAAAAAAATTTGGGAGTCTTCCAAAAAAAGAAGGAAGCAATCAATTTTAAAAGTGGTAACTCTATACATAGATGTGTAGATCATGTAAAAAGTACCTTTCAGACACAAACTGGAGAAAAAGCTTTCTCAGCAACTTCAATATAAACATTGAACGAGAGAAAAATAATTTAGAAACGAATACCTTTATATGAACACTAAGTCATACAAAAAACACTTTTCTCTTTCCACTTTCTATTCCAAAGATTCATAATTGTTTCGAATTAGATATCATATTGACAAAATTACCATGCAATAAAGAGATTGGAAGACGTAAAATTTCATTTAAACGGAACACTGTCATGAATGAGTTTATTCTACTCGTGTCATCAATGATAGTACCTAATGACATCCTTTCGCTCATTTGAGACGGCTGTTCTCCAGTTTGTGCCTGAAAGTTATTTCTTTGCTAATCTACACATCTTCTTATATGGTTACCTTTTTTTAAATTGATTGCTTTCTTCATTTCTTTGGAAAATTCTTTTTTGAATGAAGATGAGGGGGTAGAAAGCCAGAAACCTTTTTTCCCAAGAAATAATCTCACTCAAAAATATACCGAACAGTACAATTTCTTTTTCCATTATTTAGGCTTGCCAAAGGTCATAATAATCGTATATGGCTTGCCGAAAGAAATTCAACTCATCTCAAATAATATAATTTAGATGACTCTTAAATTCAAATCGATTTTGGATCTGGAAAAAAGTTATGGTACATGGAAAACGTATACCAAAGAAACGCAAATGAATTTACCTCAAGACTTTCGATACAGTTCAGTTAAAGAACTCGTGAAAGTTCATGATGAATATTCAGATCAGTTTTATCCTACCATCCTGCCATTTATGTCAATACTCTCATTATAATTACTTCGTGAATCCCGGGAGGCAGCCTCAAGCGCCCATCCAAGCCTATTATCGAGAACGAAAATGATTTTTTATATCCAATCATCGAGGTTGCGGCTTCGAGATTTTCTTCCCTTCTCGAGACACTTGACATTTCCTTTCGGTTATTGGAGGGTCACTTATGTTGTCAGCAAAAGAGGATTTTGATTTTCAGTAGGAAAGTGTGAATTGTGTTCAGCAGCCAACTCTTTTCAAAAAGTATTTTTGAAACTGCATCGAACTGGTGATATTATTCGTAAGTGTTACTCGAAAGTACTATATGGGCTGAGATAGCGCTGGTCTTATTGCATTTACCGCTTTTTCTGTTAGTTCCAGAGTAATTTGAGAGTGACACCTCTTCTGTTATTTTCGAAAAAATGGATCAAAAACAATTCCGTGTTTTAATATTACACCCTTCTGATACCAATTGTAACGAATTAAAGAACTAACTGTCTGAAACAGATTTATTCTTAACAATATTTCACTATCACAACTAATTCATAAACACCACTTAGCAACTAACGCTTAATTTATCTTCACTGTTTGTTTCGATTTGTTTTCTAGCTAAAAACCCCCTCTCTGAGCGAGGACCCGACCTTTTATATTGGTAACGAACATTCTAGAGACCTTCAGCGGTTTCGGTACCCATCTATTCTTTTCGCTGCGGTTCGTCAATCGCATTATTTTCGTGCAGAGTCATATGTTTGGTGTCTGAGATAACGGTCAGGACCGGCTTCAGCTTCATTACAATTCCTTCACTTCGGAATTGGAACGATCGTCAACTTAGTGGAGAGCAATTGATGAAATTCGTGTAAAGCGCCCTAAAGCACAGCAATTGGCTGGAAAGGTTCTGGCCACGGATGTGTCTGTATCTATGTCTATATCCACTATTTCGAGAACGAAAATACCATGAACAGTGAGTATTACATTGCGTTATTGGAGCGTTTGAAGGCCAAAACTGCAAAACAACGATCGAATAAGGCGAAACATTTGTGTTTCATCTAAACAACGCACCGTGTCACCAGTCAATCAAAACAATGTCGAAACTACATGAATTATGTTTCAACTTGATTCTGCATCTACTATATTCTCTAGATGCAGTCTTTAGCAAATTTTTCCTGTTTTCACACCTCAAAAAATGCCCACCGTTAAAAAAATTGCTCGAATGAAAAGTTAATTGGTGAAACTGAGGCCTGAGATCATACACAGAGAGAAACATTGGTTCAGGAGGAAATTCATAGAAGCCGCATACATGTTGTCCAACAACGTATTTGGCCAAGCTACCGTAGAGACACGCAACATATGAAAACCCATCATTAAACCAGTGAAGCGGAAAAAGTAAAGCGGATGAAATGAAAGTACTCGAATGACCCATAAATAGTCATCTCTCGGAGAAATCAGTCCAGTTATCGCCTAAAGACACTTGTGGATACCAACAATCGAAACGTCGTGAAGTAACTTGGCTTGGAATCTCTTAACTTTTTATGTTTATTATTTGTCCAATTATACCTTCTTTTGTATAACAGAGCCCGAAAGCACAGTCTAATAGAGTCTTGATGATTCCTTTTTTAGTTGATTGATGGTGGTTGGATTCGTGGTTCAAATACTGTCCCGTGTGAGTGGGTTTTCGGTATAGAGATGTTTCGTTTCTCACTTAGTGTCGGTCCTCTTCACCAATATGTCTAAGAATGGCAATTCGTGTTCCATTGTGAAAGTGATGAAATGTCTTACGCTGTTGATGTGTTTCAGGAAGGGGTCTAGTTTAGTATTCCCATGGTTTCATATCATGAAGGTGTCGTCAACGTATCTCAACCAGAGACGAGGTTTTTTGTAGGCTCCTTCAATGGCCAGAGTTTTAAACCACTGCATGCATATTTTGACTATGACTGTTGAAAGTGGCGATCCCATTAGCAGTCCCTCATCTTGTGTAAATAAATCGTCCTTAAGTTGGAAAGAACAGTTTCGTACACAGCATCCTAGTAATTCCCTAATGACTTCCATAGGTAAATTCATTCTATCTTTCAGGTCCTCGTCTTCGGATAGCTTCCCTGTATGATTTGGATTGCTTCTTCGACCGGAACATTGGTATAAAGACTCTCCACGTTGAAACTAATTAGTTGGTTTTCCTGTCTTCAATTTTTACTTGTTATCTATTTCACTATCATTTCATTTAAGGTTTTTTGCTTTATATACTTGTTATTTTCAACTATTCATTTTAAATGTTCTGTTTAAGTTCTTTCAGGGATTTCAAATCATTTTATATGATGTCAGGCAATGGAGGTCCGAACTAATGAAATTCATCATGCAACATCATCAATCACCTTCAAATAAAGATTTTCTAATGTTGGATCACACTTGCAGACCAGTTTCGAGCTATTTGGCCACTCGTCAGTGCAAGTCAGTGTCTATCATCAACATAAAGTCGATGATTTCCGATAATTGTCAATTACACCTACGGTGTAGGGAATTGAGACTAGCCTGAACGAATATTTTCTTTAGATGATTTGATGTATAGCCAGTCTTCAAGTATGCCCACTGACTATATGTTATAAATATGATATTTAAAAATATGTTTGGAATCTGTTTTTCCATTAAACAGCTGTCGTACCCCTGAGAACAACAACTCTCATAAGTCTTAACTTGTGCGAGCTAAGGATTAACGAGGTCTTAACTTTGACTAAAATCAAAACCCTACCAAAAGAGCTGAAGGCGGGTAATGCTGGTTGATGCTCATGTATTTATAACCATCATTACATGATCGTTGAATACTATACCTACTATTATGTTTGTGAAAGTTTCAGGCCTTTTTAATCCTCTGTAGTATAATAAGGACTACTGACAATGTCTCTAGAAAATGTTCGTATTTGTTTTTGTCCAAAACAAAAATTGCTATTTTTGTCATTTCAATTTTTTAGTAATTGATGTATAACAATCACGCCAACATTCTGCAGCATCAATGGAAATTGTGTTTGACGCATCGACCATCATCACAGTTCCCCAAGAGAAAATGCTCTTGAATGACAAAACAAGGTTCGTCTCATTAAGCATCACTGCTATGCTTCTGCTTTCGAGGGGACTGAGACAAAAATATCAAAAGAAGACGCAGACCCCGATATCGTCGTGACTGCTCTGAAAAAAAGTACCTTCAATGATCACGTCACCGTCTTTGGAGAGAATCAGGTTTCGCTCATGTTCCTCTGCGGCCTAGGATCTACTAAAAGAAACGTATACTTCTAAATGAGTTGTAGAGGTGAGTCGGATTCCATCCAATTCCCCACCAGCTCATTCGACCAAGGGACAGTGGAGCTAGAACCTAGATTTGAACTTTTATTCACGCATTTTAGTGGGTTCAACACCACATTTGCCCTATTCTGGCAGGAGAAAATGAAAATACGGAGCCACTTCAGACAAGATCAAGCCCTTGTGGACCGAGCAAGAGTTTTCCTCCAGACAGGTGTCACACACCAACAAGTCGCAGCAGCCGCAGATACCACTAGGTGCAAAAATGGTTGGGGGCGAAGAGAGAGGCTACTGATTGGGGTTGGGAATTGTCCTCGGCTGGACTTATCATCATTACCAGCCGGCAACCTCCTGCCCCCGCAGAGCTGCTGAAACTTCTCTCCTGCAAATGCAAGAAGGGATACAGAGGAGGCTGCCCTTACCTCAAAGTAGGACTGAAATGTTCTGTGATGTGTGCTACCTGCCCAAGGGGAACATGGCAGAACGCTGCCGTTATTATCATTGAAGAGGACGACGATGATGAGCCTCAAGACAACCCTGACGATTTTCCAGTACTGGAGTACCTATCTATAGAAGACGAAGACGTCGACCCACCAATACTGGAAGACCTACCTATTGAAGAGAGCAATAAAAGTGACAGCCCAGGACCATCAAATACACGGCGACGAGTTTGACTATGTGTTTACTGAATGAGATTGAGTTACTTACATTTGATTACTTAGTTTCATTACTTATGTTTATATTAAAATACATTTATACAAAATCGTACATTAATATTGACATTATTGTAACCAAGACATCTACCGAAAATGGTTATGGACCATTTCTGGAAAAATGCGATTTTATCCTGTATGGGTTATTTTTAAGATTTTGAAAGAACCACGAGGCCTATAGACCCCGCTCTGAGCTTAATTTGGAGCTTATCAAATTGACTACAAATCATATTCTGAAAGCTCTACTCAAAAGATCAATGGTTTCGACGGAATCTTAGTCGAAAAAAGATGTAAACTTAATTCTTAGAACAACTGGCCTATTTTCAAAATGCTGCAATTCAGCAATTAACTTACCTACGGAGCTCTGGTTGGGCTTATTCTATCACGAACTTGATGCTCTTGAAAATCGTTTATAGCAGTTTTTGTCAAAAAAGGGATGGATTAGGGGATATAGAGTAGAATCTGAAAAAAGTCCAAAAATTTCGTGTTTTTAGTGTGTGAAAATTTTTCCACAACTTTATGAGAGATGTAAACTTACGTATACATTGCCCTAATTTTGTCCTAACAACATACTGAAAAATTCGAGATACATCATGTTTTTCCAATTTATTGTCCGTTTTGACTGATCTATATAGTGTTAATCAACATTAACATTCATTGATTTGAATATATAGTTTTTAATTCATTTTACATCTACCTCAGCTGAGCCTTACTACTCCAAATCCTGTTAAGAGAACTTTGTTTTTCCTGAAACTGGTTGAATGTCCAATTAACTCACTTGAATTGTTCGCAACCAGAACCGAAATCGGGATCAAACACACATCACCTTGTTGTTGATCCGCCTTACGCTTCCCCTAGGAGAGCCGTTAAATAGCAGGAAAAGCAGGAAGTAGGGCGACAGGACGTGTCAGGACGAGGTTGCTTGCAAGTGTAATGATGGCCCTCCCAGGACACAAAACCGAACATTGAACAGACGTGACAACAGAAAGCTAACTCAATATAACTCGCAGAGATCAAGACAATAAAGTTGTGACTCGGAACTGAAAGGGGTTGCGGATCGGATGGAGATAGGGGAGGATTAGGGATGTTTGGAGAGTGTGGAAGTGTTGCATCGCATGCAACTTTGTTGATTGTTTGGAGAAAAGAGATGAATAAAACATCGACTTTCAAAGAACTCGACCAATTGCAGGTTGAAGTTAATGATGTTTCGCTACAATTGGACAGACACTGTTATGAGAAATGAAATCAGACCGGTTAATATTTCATTATATGTGACAATGAGTTTGGAAAATATTACAAGTTCGAACTGACGAGGGAAATGATGTGAATGTTTCATCAAAAATGCTAAGAATACCAGAATGAAAGTTTAAGATGAGTGTGCAGTTCTATTTTGATTGGATAGGATAATGTCCAGTGGGTATCCCTATAAATAGAGACTTCTGAACTTCAAAACTGATAACGGCCATTTTGCTGAAGCCTCATCTGTCAAATTAATTATCATTCATTTGGCCTGTTTTGCCAAATCACCGTGGACGTATAAAGCATTCAACAATACTTGTATTCACGGAAATTGTTCCATTGAAATGGATGTTCTGTTCGGGCAACGTACCTCGCTTCACCCATTTTTCGGTCGCCATAATCGACCTAACAAGAGAACTCTTTCCAATGTGGCATATGAATTTGAGTCCGTGAATTCAGTAAACGATCGTTTACTGAAAACGTACGTTGATTAAACGCAAGATCTGTCGAAAATATCGCCGCTGTCTGTGAGAATGTGCAGGAGAATTCGCTCCTTAGCCGTGATGTTCGTATTAAATTGTAATCGGGCCATTTATTCTTGAATTGTTTGAATTCTCGTTCCCAATAAAAGCAATTAGAGACAGTAAGAAACATAAGAAGACGTGGATTACNTCCAGTTTTGGTCTAACTATAGTATAGTAGAGTAATTTAATTGTATTTATATTATTGAATTCACGCGTTTGTCTCATTAAATATCCCAACATACGATTTGCAGATTTTACTAATACCATTATATGCTTTGTGAAGGAAAAAGTACTATTATAAGTAATGCCTAAGTCTTTCACCTCGGTTTTTTCACCCAGGACCTCTCCATCCATATGATATTCAAATTTGATCACATCTTTCAAACGGGATATTGTTAACGTATAACATTTTTTTATATTGAAAAATAACTTATTAGTATAACTCCAATTCACAATGTTGTTGATGTCTTTTTGCAATGATACGCAGTCTCTAACAGTCTGAATACGTTTAAAAATTTTGAGATCATCTGCAAACATCAGACAATGTGAATGATGTAAGACCGAGGGTAAATCATTAATGAATAATAAGAATAGAAGAGGTCCTAGATTTGATCCCTGAGGAACACCGGAATTAGCATAAAATTTTCCCGAAGTGTTCCCATTATGTTTAACAATGAAATATCTATTTCTCAAGTAATTTTTAATCAATTCAAGAAAATTCCTCGACAACCCAAATTTACTAATTTTTAGCAAAAGCACATCATGATTTACTTGATCAAAGGCTTTACGGAAGTCTGTGAATACTATGTCCAATTGAGATTTATTTTGTAAAGTTTCAAAAGCATGGTTGCTAAAAATAAATAAATTAGTATTTACTGACTTCTGGGTCATAAAGCCATGTTGTTCAGGTGCTATGTATTTATTTGCGAATTTATACAGTTTCGAATATATAATTTGCTCCAATAACCTAGACGGAGCACACATAATTGAGACACCTCTATAATTTTCAATTTCTATTTCATTCCCCGATTTGAATATAGGTATGGTAATAGATGTTTTCCAAAATTCAGGAAAAATATTTGACTCAGCTATTAAATTGTAAATATGAAGTAATGGACCTCTTAACCATTCATAACAGCCCTTCAATATATAAGGAGGGATGCCATCAATTCCCGCAGCTTTTTTGGGTTTAAGTTTTTTGACAGCTTCATTATAGTCAAGTTCAGTTATTGTATGTATTTGAAAGGAGTCATTTGTCATACTAGAATCATTCAGGTTTACATTGTATGATGCTTTTTCTTCACAGTAAACAGATGAGAAAAAATTTGCAAACGATTCTGCGGTACCCTCATCTGCCACCATTTCGCCCTTATAAGTAAAGCTGCCCAAGCAAGTTTTATTTGTTTTTTTACTATTCGCATAATTCCAGAATTGATTTATATGTTTAGTAACATTCGATTCCAAATTTTTTATGTATTGCTTTTTCTCCTTCCTAATTAGATTTTTAACCTTCCTACGTAATTCTTTATATTTCTCATTATTCCAATTAGATTTCATTTTAATTTTTCTATAGTAATTCTTCTCTTTCAGTAAGCTTTTAACTTCATTTGTAAACCAAACTGGAAACTTTTTCGCATTTTTATAAAATATATATTTAGGTACATTATTTGCTATCACGTTGTTCCAAACTGTATAAAATTTATCCAGAGCCCTATTTACATCTGTTTCATCAAAAACGGGGCTCCAGTCGGCATCTCTCACCTCTATACTTAGCTGTTGAAAGTCGGCTTTTTTGAAATTATACCAGGACTCCTGTACTTTATGTGTATGTTTTTTAATATTTTTTGTATTGATTGTGAAATTGAGAGTTGGATGATAGGAATCTTCTTTTACAAAAGGAAGAAAGTCTCTACTTACTACAATTGTATTATATTCCGACCCCATTATCAGGTCCAATATTCTTCCTTGATCATTTTTTATATCGTTAAATAACTTAAATGAATTGAAATCAATGAAATCTCGTAATAAGTTGAATTGCTCGTTGAAATTACCGTTGTCAATAAATGTGTTGGTAATACCCTGAATATTGAAATCACCTACTATAAATGTATTATTAATATTGGTTATATGTTGTTGCAGGAATTCGTACATTGACTTATATGTATCATTTGAGCTGCTTGGTGGTATATAAATAAGGACCATAGTATATTTTTCATTACTCACCTTGAAGTCAACTACCAATGACTCAAAAAATCTGCAATATTTGACATAACGTAATATTTTGTAATTTTTCTTAATTGCTATTAATACTCCTCCTCCCTTACTCTTATTGGTTAGTATCAAATCTCTATCGGCTCTAAGAATGTTATATAGTTCCGCGTCAACAACCTCCCAATCGCTTATTTCATTTTGCAACCACGTCTCTACTGCTAGGATGACATCAAACTCATCGTCAAGTGATCTCCTATGAAAATCAAGTAATTTTGTATTAAGTCCCCTACAGTTCTGGTAGTATACGTTCATGGTATAGGCCACTTGCTGAAAAACTAGGTACGCTATGAGCTCTCATAAAAAGAAAAGTAATTCTGAATAAAAAAATGCAATATGGATTATATATTATGACTGATAATGATCAACAGAAAATTACATTGACAGAAATCTGTAGTGTGCGAAAGCCTTTACAGGATACACAAAACAAATTCGTACCCACACTACTTTTTATGTTTACAAACTTTTTTGTTTCTACGAAAGGTATGTGTCCTCATCAATAATTTTTCCACCATTGCCATATTTTGCAAAAATTCGTCCATTTAAAGTCCAGACGTTTCCATATTTTTCATTAGCTTTCTTTTTGAGTTTATATCGCTGTAAGGTCTTCGTTAATAAACATTCTTCTTCCCTTCAATGACGACTTTGCTTTGTATACTTCATTTCTTTTTAGATCAGTAACGAATTTAATGACAACTGTTCTTGGTTTCGTGTTTACGTCTGGTGATTTGCCTATACGAAAAACATTATCAATTTCCAAGACATTGCACGCCACTTTTAAGTCTTCATTAATGATTTTAAGAACTCTCTCTGGCAGATTTTCGTTAGGCATCTCACTGATTCCCACCAGTCGTAATGAGTTCATTCTTGATTTTTGCTCTATATAATCAAGTTTGTTTGTGATTAATTTGATATGCTGCTTATTCCCCCTAGTAGCTTCTTCCACAGTTTTTCTAACTAGATCACAAATTTTGTTCTCCATTCTGGCTTCCATTTGCTTGAACAGTTCGGTTATTTTCTCCATCTGACTGTCCATTTTGGTATTGATTTTCGGAACTAGCTTCTCGACTAGTGTATCGAGTTGGCCATCATCAAAATTCGACACAATATTGCTCCTCGTTTTACTCATTCTCGCAACTGGTAACAATGTATAAGTACTGCTTTGTTTAATATTCAAAGTGTCGTTTCTAGTTTACCTTTTTTTTCCCACTACTCTGTGTACGCTTAGATAATACTTCGTGAGTACTCGAACCACCAAAAATTTGTTAAAGATACTTTGAAGACACTACATAAACTATCGAAACAACGGAGCTCCTTGCGATGCGATGTTCACAACAGCATGCCTAACACAACATCCTGTTGTGTTATGTGTTGTGTTGTGTTATGTGGAAACTCATGTTGACATGTTGTAAAAAACCTGTATTCCTTAAAAAAAATTCAAAAAACTCTTACATGACAATACATTTTATTCTCTCAATAAATACTTCCAGGCTTATTTGGAAATATTAATCAAGTGATTGCAACAGTTTCGATTGTACAATTTTCAATTGTCATATTTCCAGTTTTATTTTCACTTTTATTTTATTATGTGTTTACATAAACTCAACTGCTCATGTTTTTTAATACTTCTATTTGATATTTTCATATCTTTTCTCTTTTATATATAGTTTAATTGGCTTTTTCCATGCTGTAGAGTCTCTGGATATAAACTGATTTTATTTGATTTGATAGGGATGAAGGGTGATCTTTCAGTCATCTACAAACCATCATGTGACCAACAACTTTTCAAGCAGCTCTTAACCTTGTACTGTCAGGGTTTTTTTCGACAAACTTTGAAACTTCCTCGTTTGTATCGGTTTCAGAATGACTACTATTACCAGTAACTTGCGTCGAAAAGCACCCGTCTCCTGTAAACGACGATGAATAAAAAGAAATAATATCCCGATTGGGATATTTCTCTACATACCGCCTTGCAGCTGCTACCCCATTTCCTGGACATTTATATGTGATTATCTGAATCACAGATAATTATTTGAAACCTTTTTGTAACCTGACTAAACTTACCCAGAAATAAATGCATATTAGACATTTCTGCAAACTTTTGACTCATTGCACAACACATTCTCAACACGATAATCGAAAGCTTTTATTTACAGTATGTTACTGTTGAAGAAAATGTTTGTTATTTATTCATAGCAACTACAAGTGTTGATCAGCCAACTAATGAACTTTCAAAGTATAATGAAAGAAGCATGCATCTTGATAAAAACTGGCTTTTCGATAAAGTGCTACGAGGTGAAGAACATTCAAAAATGATGTATCAAACCAATGATGTCACAATATCAATCAAATTCCAATACATAGGAAAATTTGGGGTTTTAAGGAGTTCGATATGATCCTTAACATGTTTAAGGGCTGAACGTATTTCATAGTTGTATATGAGAAAGATGTTCTCATGATAAGAAAAGCCAAGGATCCATTTCCATTACAAAATGATGAACAATTCATGAAATAAATAGATTTGGAAAAGCTGAATACACTTATTTGAATGAATGAATCGAAGAGGTTTTCTTGTATTAAAGTGTATAATTTTTAAAATTCTTGCAAAGCGCTTTCGACATGCATCATCATCACCAGTGCTCACTTGAAAGTAAGTAATCTAATTGAAAAGGAAGTTTCGTGAAAATTGAATTTGTAAAAATTTGTATTTAATTTTTAAGATTAAGAAATTTGAGATTACTTACTTGTCAGGCAACGAAGTATCAAAATAAGTACATATTTGCATTATATAAAACAAAATAGGCTTATAGCCAAGAAAAAACATTTTTGGATTGAGGCTATGTGGTTCAGTCAAAGTATTATATGAAGAAGGACAACTTGAGACAGAATGTGTCAAGTGTCATCTTAAAATATTGGTACCAACTTCAGGAGTGATCTTATTGCCACTTCAGCACTCCAGATGAATCACTACACTACTCAACTCATTCACTGAATTATGACTTCATGCCACAAATGTGTTATATCTACTCTTGTCATCGATGACAGTGCGTAATGAAATTTATTCGCTCATTTGAATCAATTCCAGTCATAGTAATCTTGTTTGAATTGAAAGGGGTGTATTTTCAAGATAGATTCATTTGAGGAATAGAAAGTATTTGGCTCTCTACTCCTCCATCTTCATACAAAAATATGGAAATTTTCCAAAAAAATTAGGACAGCAATCAATTTCAAAGTAAACTCTTCACAAAGATGTGTAGATCTTGCAAAGAACTAACTTACAGACACAAAGTGTGTGTAAGTTAGTTCTGTTGCTATAAATTGTGTTCTTTCTTTCTTTGAAGATTTTTCTGATAGAGCCTATTTCATCAAATCATTAATCAAAATGATTTTAAAAAAGTACTATTTTTCTTATTGTGAGAATTTTGATTTTTTGGCTTCATCCTCATCATACTGAGGTCTCAATCTGCCTAACTCCATAGGTAGTCACACGCTGTAAAAATGTTATGACTTGACGCCGAGTATCAATCTGATTACTCCTCCATAATACTTTCACGAAATGTTAAGCTGTGTCTCATATCTGAGAAGTCTACAATCTTCATACTACTAGCGACCCGCCCTGGTTCCGCACGGGTGAAATGGTGATACTAAATATAAATTTACCCATCGGAAATTCAAGAGTATGGAAAAACAGTGATGAAAAGAAATCTGTTCAAAATCTGTTTTTCCGTTAACTAGCTGTCGCACCCCTACGAACGACAACCCTCAGAGGTCGAAATTTGTACAAGCTAAGGATTAACGAGGGCTTACCTTATAACGTGTGATTCCTAACACGAGTTAGGCGATAGCGACTGAAACGCGATCGTTCAGACTAGGGCTTGAACCAGCGACCAACACGGCGGTCGATTTGAGTGGGTGAACAAAGCACCCACGTCGAAACCAACCGGCTACCGTCCGTAAATGGTTATTTCATTTTTTGAATTCGCAGCAGGCTCTTCAGTTGAAATATTCAAAAATATTTTCTTACTGCACTTCTACAAATGGTAATTTTCATATTTAAACGCGCTCCCTTCACACCTACGGAGAGTGCCTAGTTGAAACAATATGAAACATGAACAACATGAAACATACCCACATACAAAATTTCAGCCTCCGAAAATATAGCGGTATGGAGAAACAGTGATGAAAAGATAATTTTCATATGTGAACGCTCCCCTTTTACCCTCTCGGGGGTTCCCAGTTGGTATATCTGGAAAATCCTTCCGTATTGTGCATCTAGACCTAAGAAGTACCTATATATCGAATTTCAGCTTTATAGGACACCCTCACGGAGTAACAAAGATGAATGATTGATTGTTAAGTGGGTGACTGGCATTTATAAATATAGGTACTCATTTAAAATATACCATACTTCCGACCAATTATATCATAATAATATACGCTGTTTCTTATAGAAATTGTTCATTTCACTATTGGGTTAGTTGTCTGCGTTATAGATGTAATTTTAAACATTTTTCTGGAAATGTTGTTTCTGTGATGTATATGTTTGTTTACCCTGTCTATTGAAATTAATGAATTCGTTAATATTATTATTATTATTATTATTATTATAATTGGTGGAGTCCTGTCCCCGACAGAGGTACATGAACAAAATTTGTATTGACAAAGCTCATAAAGACCCGGATGAATTGAAAATTAAATAAAAATTTCTCAGACCGAAGAAGGGGATGTTCAAATAGTCAACTGATTTGGCTGAAGAGTTACGGAGTGGCACCTTCAGATATAACGGTTACTTCCAGGATGTAGTATCAAACAGCAACACAGTTTGTTGAAGGAATAAAAGTAAATATTCTGCGTTTATTGCTAGGTAGGGTTCTTCACTCCGTATCTCCGGTGCAACAATTACAATGAAAGGTCACTTTTGAAAAAACAAAATAATTTTTTTGATGGCTGAAGAATGACTACGGTTTTGTTTTTTGCCAAAAAATTACGAACAAGCAATGATGAGTGAGCAGGTGTATTATCGAACGTTTTCTTCGTATCCTTCTTTCAAGCGGCGCATAACTTCAAGATAATACTCCCTATTGACCGTACGACCATGTGGCAAAAACTTCTGATGCACTACGCCACGGTATTCAAAGAAAACATTGAGCAAAATCTTGGCATTTGAATGCATTTGGCATGCTTTTTTGGGCTTGACTCTTCTGGGCTCTTTGATTAAGACAATTGGACTTTGGTTTTCATTAATTCTGACTTTCATTGTCTAATATTATATAAAATGGTTTGAAATCCCTGAAAGAATCGATACAAATGAAAATTCAAAAAAATACTTGAAAGTAACTATTATATTGAACAAAAAACCCTGAAATGAAAATACATTGGTATAAAGCAAATAAAAATTAGAACAACTGATCAAAAAATTAAAAAATCAAGAGATTCCAAGCCAAGTTACTTCACGACGTTTGATTGTTAGTATCCACAATCTTCGTCGGGTGATGATTGGACTAATTCTTTTGAGAGATGATTATTTATGGGTCATTGAAGTTTGTTTTCAAATCTGTTTGAAATCTATTTTCCGTTTACCAGCTGTCGCACCCCTACGAACGACAACCCTAAGAAGTCTAAACTTGTGCGACCCAAGGATTAACAAGGTCTTACCTCTTCACGTGTGATTCCTAACACGGGTTTGACGATAGCAAGCTACCGATAGCTGGCTACAGACCGCCCTAGTACTTCCTGTTATCTCATCATTTCTCTTTCCTTCTTTGTGCGATGGACCCTGCTGATTATATTAACGCTTACAGAGGAGATGGATGTTGAGCTTACGACTCCAACTGACCTCCCTGTAAATTCAGATCAGGAGCGAGAGCTCCAACTCCTGATCCAATAACTGAACCTAAAAAAGAGGTATGGTGGTTCAGCCAGGAAACGACTGAATAATCTCCCCAAAAGCGGGGTACCTCAAGAAACCGCCTTGCACAAAATTCTTGAGCAGTGTAGGCATAATGTATCTCTAGTGAAGGAACGAACCTCCCATAAGCAGGTTAGGAAACGTTTGTGCTCAAGTGATGATTCACCAAAATCAGAGGCGAAAAAGCCCTGCACAGTTGAATCTAAGGCATCGTCAGGTGTAGCTGACGTGCAGAAATCCTCATATGGGAAGGTGGTCGCGGGTATCAAGGAGGGAACCTGGCACCTTGATTATCCGATCTCATTATTGATGAAACAGCAGAGCATATAGTTTGTGCCTGCCTCGCTGGGAACCGAATCAGGTTTTTAGAGTTCGGCAGAGCCGTACTTTCACCATCTGACCTGAAAGACCAATTACCATACGAACTAATCAGCTTCGTTAAGAAGCTGGGTTTATTTGGTCGAATGTGAATAGAAGTGCGGTGAAGACTCGAATAGTCCCACTCACTTTGGACCCAACCTAACTCAACCTCTTTCTGCTTCATGGGTTTAGCGAGAGATGACCGTTTGATGAGAGTTGCCAATTGTTCGCTTGAGTATGGGTTTCCATATGTTGCGTTAGATTGGCTGAAACATGCTCTGCCATTCCTGATATGCTGGTTTCCCCTTACTGTGTATGTTTTTGTGTTCGGCAATGCGGACTTTCAATGACCTCTTAGTTCCGCCGGTATAGAATTTTCCGCAGTCACAGGGTATCCGGTTGATCCAGTTCTTGGAATTGCAGCCCGTGTTTGGTGGCCTGGTTTTCGTGAGGCTACTGCAAGTAGTGTTTCATGATCTGAAGCAGGTTCTGATATTGTACTTGGACCCAATTCTTCTTATCCATTCCGATACTACTCTGATATACGGAAGTACAAGTACTGGTTATGACGGCTTCTCTTCCTTGTGAGGCTCTTGTTATATCTTAGCCACATTTTGTTCCACCACCGCTTTGGAGTAGCCATTCCGTTGAAAATTATTTTTGGTTTCTTCTCGAGATCTTTCTTCGTATTACAGAGCCCGAAAGCACGGTCTAGTGGAGTCTTGATGATTTCTCTTTCAGTCGATTGATGGTGTTTGGATTCGTGGTTCAGATACTATCCCGTGTGAGTGAGTTTTCGGTAGATGCATACATATCAGGATGATTGGTTTTCTTGATAAACATAATGTTATAATCTAATGAAAAAAAGATACAGATAGAAATCAAATTAGACTGCAGCGATAATAAGGTCTCACTACCAAACACAAATCAAAACATTAGATTTACCTCAAAATCAATTTTCCTTCATCCATGACTCACCATGAAGTTCTATGTATTTTATTCTTTACAGTAACTCGAAAATGGAAACTATAATAATGAGTTTCAAAAACAAAACGACAGCATATGTTGACGAGATTCTATTGAAAATAGTTGGAAGTTGTGCTAACTTGTTAAAAAACGTACTATAGCGATCAATAAATTACTAGAAGAAGGTATTTTTCCAAAGCAACTAAAAATTTCAAAAGTCTTGACAGTTTATAAAAAGGGGTATCCACAGCTATGTGAAATTATTGTAGCATATGTGTTCTGAGTTCTATATCGAAAATGATGGAAAAAGCTACAGAACGATACGTTTTTTGAAACAAAATAATTTGATAAGTTCTTGCACGATATTGAGAAAAATGTTTCAATCGAAACAGCATTAACTGATGTAATCCAGATGTAATCCAATATATTTTTGGTAGCATAAATGAATGATACTACACAGTTGGTATATTTATTATCTAAGTCGATCATTTGAAATAACCAACAAAAAGTATTTGAGTGAAAAGATCTATAGAACGGAAATAAGAGGGTCAATTAATCAATGGTTCGAATCTTATGTGAGTAACTGGAAAATAGTCGTTAAAGTCAACGACCATTATTAAAATCAATTTGATATGTATCTGGGGACCCCACAGACGAATAGGTGCTTGGACCACTATTATTTCTACTTTATGTTAATGAACTACCCCAAAACATAAAGGAGGGTCGAGTTTTCATGTATGCCGATGACACAACAATCATTGTGACGTTCCCAGACCTGAATAAAATTGAAAATAAAACGAAGTTAGTAATCAGTGAAATCGAATGTTGATGTAGAAATAATCAATAAATGAATAATGAAGAGAAACCAACATTTATTCAGTTTTCAAGTGAGTATCAGCGCCCTCCCAAGTAAATCTAGTTTTTGAAACAACAGAATATATAAAATTCCTTGGAACACAACTTTACAATAAATTGTCTTTCAATTATCACATCGAATACTTGTGCACTTCTCTGAAGAAACGTATCTGGCATTTTTAGCAATGGTCTCAAATTTTCTAAGCCATAATATCTTGGCTGTATACTATGATCTAGTGTATTCTGAGCTTACGATAAATATTACCATTTGGAGACACTCATCAGAAATGAATAGAATCTTTATAATGTAAAAAAGTTCCATTATACTGATTTATGATATCAAATACAGAGAATCTTGTAAGAAAACATTCCAAAACAAACAAAAAAAATACCATTTCACCATGTATTTAATTTTTTTAAATATTAAGCTACGTTCATACAAATTCGCATTTGCTAGCATGAAATGAGAAAATTCACTCTCATCAAAAAAAAACAAAGAAACAAACAACTTCCAGAAGGAAAAAATAAACCGAAATGAGTACAAAGGTTCGCCACTTCATACCGGGGCAAAATATTCCAACTTATTACCACAGAGAAAATGAAACAAATTTTCTCGAATTCCCAAAAAAAATTCAAAGGCTTTCTGGTACCAAGTTGTTTTTACTTTCTGAAAGAATATGAAAATAATATTTTTGTGTAACATATGTTGTAAAAGATATGAGTTATATTATATAAATTATATTTTGTGAAATGTGACGTGTCATGTATCAAAAATGTTGATTGAATTTTTACTTTGACGGAAGTTCTTGATCTGCCAATTTTCTCTCTTTCGTAGAATAAAATGCAGGTGTGTCTCCGGAGGCTCCAATAAATTCAAGATATCGCCAGAATATTTAGTGACACGACTATCGTCAATCTCAAACCAGTCCGTTTCGTCTTTGACCAATACGTAATAATAACCAGATTCAACGCCAGAACAACAGAGCAAATACTGCATAGAAATTATAACAGTGGTCTGATAGATTGGAGTATTCATCTATTTCAGACCTTCGTAAGAATTTGGTGCTTCTGTCAGAGGTTAAGTAATGTTTGAAGATCATCTATAATTATCACATTGACTGGTGTCTTAGCTATATTTGTTGTCGTTTTATAATGGTCACGTAGTTTGGCGCATATTTGGCAATACAGTTGATCATCACTTGTCGAAAGTTCTATTTTTAGATGATTTAACAATAACCTTTGCACGGGCTAGTTATCAGTCATATTAGGAAACGCTAGTTCCAGAAATTTACATACGTTTTTGCTACATCTTGAACATGTACGACAAAAATAATTTGTGAGGATTTTTCTAGCAGAAGGTCAACAAACAAAAGACGTGATAGACATTATGGAATCATTCAATCCAGAGGGGCATGAAGTATTGATTCCGCTATTTTCCTGCTCAAGTAAAGTATTCGACAAGAACCCCAAGAATTCGGAACAATCGTCTTGTTGTCCTAACGAGTTTCTAGTGGACTTCAAAGACTTCAGGGAATCGGTTGGTGGAAAACATTATACATTCTAACGTAACGGTAGCTGCATGAACAGTTGTTTGAGTTTGGTAAATAAGTAGGAAACGTTCTAGTTCTCGTTCATCGATAAAACCTTGTTCTTGAAATTTCTGGTCATGAACAACACTTGTAAAATGGTATCCATGTAGTCAGTGTTTCCTGAATTATCTAATCCAATTTTCTTCGCAAGATTTTCAGAACAACTGATTCGTGAGGAAAAACATGTTACAAATAATCTGAATCAGAACCATTTCCCAAGCTGCAATCGATACTTTCATGTAATGAAGGGTTTCGTAGCGGGATCGATTCGGCTTTTTCACATTTTCTACACAACAGAAAAGTTGAAACACTTCTCGATGCCCATATTACCAAACAAACTGACGTCTTCAGAACATGAAAACTATACAGTATAATCATTTCCTGCTGACACCAACATCAGACATTTATATGATAAAAAAACATCTATCTTGAAAATTGAATCTAATTATATTGATCTGAATAATTTTTACTATATTGAAAACACATTATCCACGCGTGATTTTTGTAATGATGAGAAAAATTAACTTTCATATGAAATATAGAGAATTCATAAGAATTTCAATGATGAAGGAAATTGCTAATAGGAGATCGCAGATAGACATTTCAACTAGATTTGGTTGTCATCACAAATAAATTATTCCAGTTCAGTCTGGAATGAATCTTTGAATAATTTATCAATATTGTCGAATGAGTTCAAGTAAACATAATTCATTGAAGGCGTGTTAAATCTAATTTGATTGAATATTGGAAGCGCCTATTTTGTGTGTTACCATTATTCTAAGTGAACAATAGTTTGTCAAACAAGACATTTCATTTCCATTACTTTATCATCGAAATTTATATCGACAATATGTCGAAGACTTTGAATAATTGATGATAATCGGAATATTTTATCATTAACGACTATTTTCCTTTGCGGATATAATTGCTGGGAGGGTGTCCTTCAAAGTCACATAAGGTGAGTTTTTGATTTCATCACTAAACTCCGTGAACAATTTTTTTTTTCGTATGGGTGGAAATTTTTAATTTTGAAGATTTGAAACTAAACAGATAGCGTTAGGATTATTCTACTGATGAATGAAAGTGGGACATTCAGTTGAATTTCGGTCAAAAATGGGAAGTTATTTCGGAAGATATTGCCTTGTTAATATTGCTGTCATCTGAGGAAGAGTCATTTGGTACATATTTTTATCGAAGGAACTGACTATTTTCAGAACGAGAATTTCGTATCAATGCATTTGATTAATATCGAATGCTCATCCCCACCGTCATGCCCGTTTTTCCATAAAGTTCTACCGTCGATCCAATCTTTCACGTCAGAATTTTTGACTAACTATCATCACTATCCTCTTTAATATCTGTTACCTGGAGGGTTAGTTTTAGGTCTAGAAGCCCCTTTTCTAAAGTTTTCTTCCTTATTGACGTTTCCATTTCCGTTTCTTCAGTCTTATTCATTTATTCATTTATATATACACAGGCAAGCCCAATTCAGATATAAGTAGTACAGTGCTATGTGGTACTTGATGCAATACAGTGGATTAAAAGTGAATTGTAAGAACAATACAATTCCGAAGTAATATAACAAATAGTTCAACGAAAGTCATTTTTTGTGGAGGAAAATCAGTTTTTTATCGACCTTATTGACGTATTTGTTACCTTTCACAATCTGGAAAATATAAAAATTATAATGGAGAACTTTATACTAGTATAGAAGGACAAACTTTTCAGTTTACCCCAATAAATTACTGCGTAAAGATAAGTATTGTATTATTCCTCAACAATTTTTTTGATAAACAAAATTGTTAAATACGGTAAGTTACTGATAAATAGAAATTTTTTCTTTGTGAAAAATACTTTGATTTTTACGCAGTAACTTATCGGGGTGAACTAAAAAGTTTGCCCTTCTACACTTGTATGAAGTTCTTCATTATAATTTTTATTTTTTTCAGATTGTGGAAGGTAACAAATATCCAGAAAAAGACCAATAAAATAAAAAGTGGATTATTTAAGAAAAAATTGGAATGTATAACAATATTAACTAACATATTTTTCACAGGCAAGTAACACTAGACACAATACAACAACACAATCAGAAAGTATTAGATGCTAGGTAAAGAATATGGTTTTTAGTGCGGGAAACTGATAATAATGATAATATGCTTTATTGCCCAGAGAACATTAGATCTTATTGATAAAGCTGCAAATTTTCATCAGCCATCATAAACATAAGCATATATATACACATAATAATATATACATATAATATACATATAAACACATATACAGCTATACATATACCTATCTAAACACACTCATACATATATATATATATGCACATATATATATATATGCACATATATATACACATGAGAAATTGATTAATGACAATAAAAAATACCAAAAAATTTAAAATCTTCAAATGCACTATACCATACTTTGTTTAATGAAAAATACAGTTGATAAAATAAATTAGAGGAAGCTGTCCTCATCGAACTCTTCTAAACTATATTAGGGTCTACCACATAATAAGTCTTTTACTGATTTTCAAAATACACAGCTATCATCTTGAGACTATTATAATATATAGAGTCTTTGACTAGAGTTGAGGCTGGAATGGGAAATATTAGGTCGTTAGATTGACGATGGGCATAATAAAGAATTTATGTAATTCAAATAGGGGTTTGCAGGAGTCTCGACTTTTGGTATTACACATGAATCTTATAGCTCTTTTCTGACTAATGAACACCGTCTGCATTTGAGTTTAACAACATACTCCCCAGAAAGGAATTCCATACCTTAAATGATACTCAACAAGTGAGAAATAAGCCAATTTATCGGCAGACAAACTAAGATCCCTATATGTTATTCTCACTGCAAAACACCCTGAATCTAGCTTTTTATTGAGGGTTACAATGCGATCGGCGAATTTGAGTTTATTGTCAATTATTACCCCTAAAAATTCAGTACTAGGTCTGTTTTCAATTATCCTGTACGCGTCCTGTGTTGCTAAAGAAATGCTGTCAATAAAGAAGCGGAATTATATTAAATATGTTTTGGAAACTTTGAAAGACAGTTCAGATTGGAGTCGCACCACTTTTTTATTTTTTTAAATCTTCACTCATATTCTCGTGTAGATTACATAAAGTTCCATCACACCACAATATTGTGGTATTATCAGCAAATAGGGTGAATTTTCCTTCTATATCGGTAGATGCTAAATTGTTTATGTATAGCAGAAAAAGTATCGGTCCCATTATTGAACCTTATGGGTACGCTATTTTTTATTTCGCCTTCTGATGAGGATGATGAGGTTTTCACAATATGACTTCTTCCTGTGAGTTGATTTTCGAATGACTTGTGAGATATTCCACGGATCCCATACTGATATAGTTTTCTCAGCAGTATTCCATGATTAACAGAGTCAAAGGCTTCAGCAAAGTCACAGAACACTGCTGCTGATGATTCTTTTTTATTAATATTTCCATAAACATCATATAACAAAGAAAATATAGCATCATGGGTGTTCTTTTTTGATTGAAAGCCGAACTGGTTGTTGCTTATGACACTATTATAATTAAAAAAATTGTCAATCTTAATTTAACCAGTTTCTCTATTAGCTTGCCTAGAGTGGGAATGAGACATATAGGACCGAAATTTGAAGGATCACTGAGATCACCACCTTTGATTTTTTTAGGCAGGAAGGGAATGTTCCGGTCTTGAAGGAGTTCATAAAGAAAGCTAGATCATTTATTGTGGTATCAGGAACGTTAGCAAAAATGAATTGAAATTTCGTCTATTCTTGCGGCCTTACATACAGTCAAAGAAATACATAAATATTGATGTATAAAAATAAATCTATTATTAGACACGCAACAAATTTGTTGATGAGTCGACATAATTAAAATATTCTTCGAATGTGTAAAAGGCATTCTGTAAAAGAATATTCCTAATTTTCAATTCAAAAGTGTCCATACTCATGTCGAAATTGTGAATCTCACATGGTAACACGTTAAAAAATTTCAAAGACATATATAAATAAGTGTTTTGCGATTTGCACACCGATATTTGGGCAGCCTTACATTTGTTTTGGCCCTGGTATCATGGTAGTGTATGTCCTCCTGCTTTACACTTTGGTTTTCAAAGTTCAAAAAGCACCAATGATGCAATTTTTCATTTTTTCGAGCATGCTTATATGAAAATTAACAACGGGGAAACTGTACTAGCTGTGTATTGTGACTTTTCAAAAGCCTTCGATTGCGTAAATCATAGTCTCCTTTTAAAGAAGCTCTGCTTCTATGGTTTCACAGGTGCTTATTATGACTGGTTTGCCTCATAATCAAGCGATAGAAAATAAATAATACAATCGAATCGACAACTTTCATCCAGTGGAGAGATTTGATCTGTTGTCCCACAAGGATCAGTTCTAGGTACACTTCTTTTTTTTGTATTCAAATGATATGGCTCTTATTCCAAATGGAGGAAATTTTGCAATTTCGGCATTACATATTATGATTGGTTTATTTGAAGCAATTGCAAATCATAAATATTATCCTGAAAAAGCATAGGATAAAAAACAAAACGTAATAGAGAACTGAATTTTCGTTGCTAATCTTTGCTTAAATATCATATTCCAACAGCACACTTTTGAGAGATCATACAGTTATACATATAACATAAATAAATATTCAATTAGAAAACATATGTAAAAAAGGGACATATTCTTGACAAATTGCAAATTAACAAATAAAATGAAATCGAAGCCTATAAACAACATTACAACTCAGACTAAAAATGTATTAATTTATTAGTAATTTTAGACAAATGAAGTTTTCAAATCTAGATGCCATTTTGGTAAATAACATTAAAAAAATCACTGTCGTCGATCAAGTTCTGCATTCTGCTTTTGTTTCTTCACAATTGCCGAAACATCACTTGGATTCTGAAACGAAAGAGGAACTCAGCACATAATCCTTAGTCACTATTTCAAATATATAGAAAGGCAAAAATATGCCACTTAATCAAAAAAAATATATTTTTTTTCAATAAAACCGTGTTTGAGTGGGTTTATTTCGTTAACCAACCTAATTGTTGTTCGCATGCGAATGACAACCCTTAAAATTTTAAACTTGTATGGGGTCTTATTATTCAACATACGATTCCTAGCAAGTTAAAAGGTGCTCAAACATCATTTGATCAGAAATAAGTAATCAATTCAAAAGATGTACCTCAAATTTCTTTTGAAGTGAAAAGACGTCTATACAGAAAAATTGCCTGTCAAAATAATAATTTTGGAATCGTTATAGGAATTCACAGTGTCGTGTGAGGATTATTAGAGGATCAATGAAAAATATAAAATGTTTCGTTAAAAAATTTAACTCATGATCACACAGACATACTTGAAGGAATATGATTCGCTATTTAAATAACAGCATTCACGTTTTTTTTGGAAATTCATATTTCATCTCTAGTGACTTTGGTAATATTTCTACCTATTTCTTACATTCCTAAAGGACATCCATCAAATAATTTCAAGCTGAGTAGGATATATTCAATTTGTTCCCAATGAATAACATAAACGGAATTCAACAAATATTTACATGTTGAAATCAGAAAATGGCTGTCACATACAGAAGCTTTTTATACCTACTGGTGCCTATTTTGGTATTTTTTGTATTATAATTTATTGTCAAAACTATAAGTACCTCTATCTTTCAATGAAAAATGAATTCGGTGTAAGAGAAAATAAAATTTTATTTAGAGAAAATGCTCTCATTTGAAACAAGATAAAATGTATGTTCAAAACAAGAGATTGGCAAATTTGAATCAACGTGGAGGATTTCTCAGTTTGAATTGGGGTAAATTTTCGTTCTGAGGGCACCCGGCGATTTTGAAAGAATGTTTTGGTGTACTTACGTATTTTGATACGTAGATTACGAATCCGAAAGAAAAAAATCGGCGCTCTCCCTTATTTACAAAGTTCCCTTATTCACAAAATTATGGCCCTTCAAAGTTCAGAAAAGGACAACTTTTCAGCCTTCTTTTTTACAAAATAAACTATTTAAAACACAAGCATTTATTTACTAGGTCACCTTTACACCTTATTCTTCCTTCTTTGACACTTTTCACTTCAATAATCAACATTTTTCTTATAGAAACTTAATTTGAAAACGAATGCTTCCTGGTGACATTCTTTTACTTCTAGGTTATTTATTATTGATATTTCAGAAGAAAGCGGTTGGTTTTGCCACCGCTTACTATTTCAAATTCATAATACACCACCAAAAACCAATTTACGATCTAAAGAATGAAGGTAAAAAACATTTGAATTACTTTTGGAATATTGACTGCATCAGTCGTACCAACCATGCCATCCCAACTAGCAATTTCGTATTTTATAATAGTTGCGGAAACGTTTCGGAGAAACAAATTATAAAACTGCATTTGTCCCAGAAATGTTTTCAAAATGTTTATAAAAATGCTATAACTAGGAAATTGGCACCGTTTTATAAAACATTATAGTTATTAT
>WOGP01001712.1:0-18326 GCA_015342065.1 Leptinotarsa undecemlineata | reverse complement strand
TACAGATATTTTTTATTATCTGCCGTATACCCAATATTGAAGCAGATTCAGTTTTGTACACCTATTGCTTCAAATACCCCCATAAAAAAGTCCGAAGGTGTCAAATCTAGCGAGCGGGCATGTCATTCTGTAGGACCTCGACGGCCAATCCAACGACCAAAAAAATAGTATCCAAATAGTTTCTTACTTGTCTGGAGTAATGTGGTGATGCTCCATCTAGTTGGAATACAATATCCATAACGAATTCATTAGGATTCGCTTCGACGATTTCAATAATGAGAGATTCAACAGTAGTTTCCAGCATATTCAAATACAGTTCTCCTGCTGAATTTTGATCAATAAATAGAGGTCCTACAATATGGTTTCCCAATATTCCTGCCCAAACGTTAATTTTTTCTGGATATTGGGTATGTGTTTTCCGGAAAATGTAAGGGTTGGTGTCACTACAATAACGGCAATTTTATATGTGAACATTGCCGTTAAAAATGTACATTCGTCACTAAAATAAATATTGTGGAGATAGATAGGATGCCTTGCAATGATTTCCGTCATGATTTCGCAGAATTCTGTTTTTTGATCAGGGTCAACTTCAATTAATTGGTGTACCATTTTAATTTTATATGGATGATACCAATTCCTCTTCTAAAGTCTTTACACAGTAAAAGGAGGCACCTCACAAACATTCGCGATGAAATAAGTAGACTGTACAGGATTTACTACCATCTCACCAAATATTTGCATTATATGTTCTTCCGGAATGAACGGATGACCTGGGGCTCTTTGTTATATACACTACTGTTAGTTCTAAATTTGGATACAAGTTCCCTCAAATATTTTCTACAGATAGGACGATTCGTTGAAAATCCTTTCGGTATCGTGAAAGTTACGCGTCGCACCGTAAATAAAAATCGCTTCAATTTTTTCTTCCAATGGACGGAATTGACAATTTCAGAGATTGTTGACGTGCTACCTTTTTACTAGTAAAACCGAAACCTGAATGAGAATATTGTAACTGAATAATGATGTTCATTTTTTGTCGTTTTTATAAACAAAAAATAACTTAACAAACCTTATCGAGTTGTTGGAATTGCCATATGGTAGATAAAAAGGAATATTTATAGAAATATCGATATTAGTGTGTTTGTCTTCAGGAAATTATTAAATTTTTCGCCATTTCGTAGTAGGTATAGATATTGACTTCATATTCTAGGGTTGTGAAGTATTTGTCAGGAACTTCAAAATGATGTCTCACAAGACCCCCCTTTCCATTTAATTTTGTTTCCCAGATGGCCCCCAGTCGCCATCTTGAGAGTTTAATCTCACTTCAAAATAAAGTATTCATGCTTTAATTTTTTGACACGTTCGAAAAATAAAAGTGAGGGGACATTGAAGAAATGCACTGTATAAACTTGAAACAGATTGAAAGCGACAGTCTGCGTCTCAAATAAATTATAACAAGCTCTACTTCAAATGTGAGATATGGAATGATTCAAGAAACACGACTCGAATAGATTTATCGTCAGGCAGGTAATTTTCCTCGCGTATCGCCTCGTACATTAAGTTGTTAACCTTTTCCTTGGGGCATTTTTGAAATGATAGAAATTCTTCTTCAACCGGTGGCCAGTCTAATAAGCACGATAAGCCGATGAGTAATTTATTACAGTGACACCCTGTAGAGACAGACTAATAGATTAAGGTAAAACAGAACCAGCGAAGAACCGTGGTCGTCATTGTGTGGGGGAGACCCTACCTGGTAACCACTCCTTGTTTTGAATGCCGATGAAAATAATAAAATCAGAGGAGGCATAATTTTCTACCATCACAATACTGGAAACAGAAAATTAACCCTTGAAAGAGAGGATATGAATAAAAATTCTGTTTTTTAATTAAAATTACAATAGAGAATGTAACATGAAAAGTCGCACATATTTGCCAAATGGATCAATTATTTTTAATAACTTGAATTTCTTTCAAGTATATTTTCTGGATTTTTCTAAGAGAAAGTACATTTTCTGGATTTTTTTCTAAGGGTACAAAAATTAATTCACATTAATTCAACAGATGACCTACATGTGCTCATAAAATTAATAATATCAGAATTCAAATTGAATTCGAAAAATTATGATGACCAATGAAACAATTCGGATGGTGATAATTTTTTCCGCTCCTTCTGAGATTTTCACTAAACAGTTTTACAAAAACACAACACGAGTTTTGCTATGCTACATTAGTTTCTTAAGGCGTGTCCATACTTAATATTTGAAAATTGTTGAACTGATCTTTATTAATTTCCTTTTGATAGGACTCCACAACCTATTCAATCAATATGTCCTCCTCAATCTCCTCAATATGTACTGTAAAAATGCCTTAGATGGTAATAAGCAATGGGAATAGACTGAAACCTCATATACTGGACATGCCGACACAAGTGCATTAGGCTCTGCACCTTGTGTTAGGAACCTTCATACCTATCACGCGACTGCTGCGATAGACTAAGTTGTTGAAGACAGCACCTTGTTAGGCCATGCTGAATCCCTCACTTTTCGACTTCAGTCCAGTTGACCTGACAAAAGCGAAGGACAGAGGCTGTTACTGCAGTTACCACCTGTGATTGGCGTTATTCCACCCCTATATGATGCAGGATACAATTAATATTTGTATTTTCTTAAACCTAGGTTTGCGCTGGTCAGACCCTATCCTCAGAAGCCCAAATACATTCAGGAGGGCACGTAAACATCATCAACCAATGACCACTTCCAATGTACAATCATTGCGTACGACAATCATGTGCCCTGAGCAAGCGAAGTGAGCCAAGAATGAGAGACATCTACATTTGTCCGTCTGAGAATTTTTACCTCAATACGTCAAACCGGCATGATTTTTAGATTCGAGAGTAGAGAGGCCATCATTCCATCAAACACTCCAATAATCAGAACAACCATTTCGACAGAGTGGTCTGGATAGAGTCTGCAGAGTTCGAAGAGAAAATCTCGTATTTTATCCGTTTTTCCTTCTATTTTCGAACGATACTCATCTTGCCAGGAGCTGAAAACTCCACGACAAATATCGTCCTGCTCTGGTGATAGAGAAGAATTACATCAGGCTTATCAGTTTGTATGAGCCTGAGGGTGAGGAATGAATAGTTCCAATAAATTCGACCTTTTTTCTTCCCCACAACGGATTCAATATCCTCCGGAATATCAGCGGGGTCTCGTCAATACCGTTAAGAGACCCTTAGATGGAAATATAACACTCTTAGGGCCGCGTCATGTTATTGGATATATGCCGTGACCGCATATGCTGAAGATGCTGATGGCAAGTGCATTCGGATCTCAGAAGCCTCGCGGTAGGCCCTGCACTTTGTGTCAGGAACCTCTATATCCGTCACGCGACTGCGGTAGACTGAGGTATTGAAGACACCATCCTGGCAAGCCATGATGAACCACCCACTTTCCGACTTTAGCCCACTCCACCTGAGAAAAGCGAAAGTCAGGCTTTGATAACCCAAGGTTTTCAATGTTATTGAAGAAGAACCCATGCACTGGCTTATGTTTGGCTTGTATTTCTGTAGAAACGAGGTGATTTCTGCAGCTTTTATATGAGCTTTGTGCTGAACGGGTTCCAACTAGGTGACAAATTTGTGATCACCTCGTTCAGTGTCGAAAACTAAACCGAGTTCATCAGCTGCTCGGGCAGCTGCCGTAAAGAGATGTGATCCAATTCCTTATCATGGTAGCGGACCATGCAGGGAAGGGGATCCGATAGCATGCGTGTACTCTTCCACTACCCTCAAGGACTGATGGAGATCCTACTCTCTAGATACTTAAAGTTTAAGGTCATCCATATAAAACAAATGGTGACCTTGTGCCTCCGGTTTCCGGGGTTGCCACAGTTATACCCTAGAGTATTTCTGAGCGCAACGGATAATGGCAATAGTGAGATGCCGAAGAGAAGGGAACTGAGGGAATTGCCATGAAATACACCCTTCTAAAAGTTACCCACCCTGTTTAGACTCTGGCTTGACCACATGTTATGGCGAAGTGAGTTCGTCAGAGTGGTCTTATCTCACTATTTTGTTGGGTACTGCAAGGTATTTAAGCAAATGCACATGAGCTCATGCGTTGTTGTATGAAATTCCTTACGGTAATCGATCCAGGCCACAGAGAGATTACGCTTGTATTGAATCGAGTCCTGCGTTAAACATCTATCGATGAGCAGGATCTCTTTACTTCCAACGACTCCTGTCTTCGACCATCTCTGCTCACATATCCGTTTGAACACTCGATCAACTGTGGTGAGTATTCGTGTGTATAAGATGCTTGTAAGCAACTAATAACACGAATTCAAGCATATTATCGGTCAGTAGTTCTTAGGAATAGAGAAATATTCGCTTTTGGGGAAGAGAACGGTCCGCCGCTCGACAAACCAATCCGGAATCGGCTGCTCTCTATCCAGCCATGAGTTGAAAACTCTGGAAAGATAGCGGTGGATGCTTGTTAGTTTTTTCCACCAATAAGTGTTCAGCCCATCTGGGCCTGGAACAGCAAAGTCCTTGGAACCGACAAGGACTCCTCGAATTCATCCAGTGTTATCGGTTTACGCAGTTCATTGAGCTCAGGCTGTCGAAGCTCTCGCGCTAGGGCTGGAGTGTCTAAGTTGAGTGGCTTCAATGAATACTCGCAGCCACTCAACTTAGACACTCAACTCACACCTAATCACCTAATCAGCGGTCGGCCGATTATCCACAACACGTGGAGTCTCTTGAAATAAGCGAGAACGTTTCTCGCGGAAACTAAGGTTTTCCGTGATACTTCTCGCTCGCCTCTCTAGTGACTTCTTAGCTGCCACAAGGATACGTATCCTATCAAGGCAGTGCTGTCTGGTGGTCAGCAGCACTTCTTGACTCAAAAAGTGATGGATACATCTTAGTTTGGGGACTATTCACCAACTGTGGGTGTAAAAGGACTGTTGGCCGCCCTGTTATCCATCACATATTGTATACGACACGCGTATTGTCTCGCTGACATGATTTTAGCCTCCATCTTGTGAACACACTGTTCAATTCATTATGGAACTTCCAACAAAAAAATAATAATCACTTTTTCTGAAGAATTGGGAAAGCTATTCGCCGTTAAAATAAAAATTGTCTTCCAATTAAAAATAAAACAATAAACTATTTTTCAACCTAACCAAAAAAATTGAAGTATTAAACATGTTTTCTTACGAGATTTCCAAAGTGGAATATATTCACTATACCGAGTCGGAAAAACTTTGTTGTGGATTTGCTCATTATAATTCTCTTTCACAATTAAACATGAATCGAAAGATTTCAAAGGATCCGGATTTTCATTAATATCAGTGGTAGTAGTCTCATCGTCTATCAACACAGTGATTCAAGTTCTCTACAACCGTAATTAATTTCACAATCTTTGAACGCGACTCAAACACATTTAGAAATATTCCTTCAAAATTTTCATTTAATTTTCTAGAAAATTATCATTTTTATCATTTACGTATGATTTTTGTAGTAAACATTGGTCCAGTAAAAAATTTAGTCATCTAAAAATTGTCAATAAACTAGCCTATTTAATATGTATTCAGTCTGTAACCCTAGACCCTATTAACTAGTCATAAAGTAGTTACTAACATCGAGTAAGTTTCTGGATAATTGAATTTCTTCTCACTCCTTGAAATATGATATTTCACATAAATAAATGAGTCATAAAAGTAAAATAGTACTACTATGATTTGAACGCATTTCAGCGGTAACGTTTTTCTATAAAGCCAACAAACCGCCCACCAGCATAATGACATTTTTCAAATTTTTTCCCAAGTGACAACCAATAAATAAACCCCCGTCAGATTGGTCCGGTCCAACGTTTCTGTTCGAGAAATTAACGTTTACCGACAAAGAAGTCATAACAACAGTGAGTCGACCCTGCGGAATACATTCAATTTTCGAAAGCATTGTTTGTAGCAGTGTTGCCAACCCAATAAAATAGTTTTGCGGAGCAGTCAAAAATCCCCAATCTGATCGAGAAACGCGAAACATGAATTGGTGAGAAAATGGACACATACTTGGATCATAACCTTAAAAACTGCCTTCTGTACCTACCTGAAATTTTACGAAATACAGTTTAATAAAAAAAAAGCAACAAAAATAAACAAATAACCAGTGTCTAACAGATTATTTGCCGTTTTCAAAATGACGAGAATGTCCTAGCCTTCTATGAGATCAGCAAACTATGAAAACCTTTTAGAATTCTTTCAGTTTAGGAAAGAAAACTAAAAGAAGTCAGACGAAGCCATATCTGATAAATACTAAATTAATTACATGTGTGCAGAGCCAATCATAATGTGGAAATAAAATATTTGTGAAACTTTCTGCGTATTTTCTCTAATTTTTTGTCGGTCGTACATGCCCTGGCTGAAAGCCATCTTCCCTCAATCTATCGCCATGCAACACTGTTAAGAGAACTCCTACTCCTCCGAAGTCAACCCCCTCTACGTGCCGCCGACGCGTGACGTCGACCACAGGGGGCGAACCAGCGGAGGCAGAATACCCTTTTTTCATTAATTTCCCAAAATTACAATTAATAACCTCCAAACTGAATCTAATACATTATGCCATCAATATAGACATAATAAAATAAATTCTGATATTTAACTCTATAACTATTTACATACGTTAACAGACCGATGCCACTATAATATCTATGTCTGCTATGATTGGGAAGATCATTGTCCCCTAGTTCAATGGCGCCAAGCTGACAACCTGCCTTTCATTCTTCTCGATCATCTCTCATCACATTCTCTGCCCAATCGTTAACAAACCCTATCCTTTCGCTATTTCTTCCGTTCTCTCCTCTCAGTGCTGTTCTCTCCTTATATTCTTTCCATTCACGCCATCCAGTCCTATCTCCATTCATGCATCTTTCTATCACAGGCTCTGCTGTTTCAGGTTCACCATAGCCGCAGAAACATGGAAACTCCGGGCCCAGGTTCAACCTGGCAAGGTATCCCGGGAAGTTACCATGTCCCGTTAGAAGCTGGGTGGTCTTGCGTGACAGATTCAGTGATTTATGCCCGACTCTTCTATGCATTCTGTAGAATAGCCGCTCATTATCTCCCGTGACCCATTCCCTCTGCCACTCTGCCCTGATCCGGCCTTTGATTCTCTTTCTATCTTCATTCTTACTACCCATTCTCACTACGTCCCATGTGATATTGAGCTTACCCATACGTTCCGTCGCCTCCTCATGAGCCTTCTTGTTTCCGCGGCCATGAGCCTTCTTCTCATGGCCGCGCTTCCAGATCAAACAAGTACGCGCTCCCCTCGCATTCCTCTCTTCGATCATTACCTGTATCCTCGCTACTCTTTTATTTCTTGTTCTTCCTAATTTCATACGTTCCACAGCCATGGCAGAATCGCTTATCACAGTCACCCTCTCATTCATATCCCATATTCCAATCACTTTCTCAATTGCTATCAATTCTGCCTCGTTCACACTACTCTGTCCGGTCGTACAGTAGGATATTGAGCATGTTCATAGATCTGCTTTTCTCATACCATTCAAAACCAGGTACCTACTTGGTGTTGGCTCGATACTTAATATAGCGTTAAGCGCTTCCTCTCTTTAATTTTAAATATAACAAAGTGTGTGAGAGATAGCATCGACATTTTTTATTTCTTTGCTAAAAGAAGTTGGTAAACATCGACCTATAGTGCTCGCCGTTGACAATGATGGCCTGACGAACGTCGTTCTCAAAGAAAAATGGACCGATGACGCCACCTGCCCAAAATCTATACCAAACAGTGACTTTTTTGGGATGTATTGGACGCTCTTGGATCTCAAACTCGACTATTTCGTTTGTTCACATACCCATTCATCCAGAAATGGGCATCATCGCTGAAGATAATTGTTCGATGAAAATTACGGTCAATTGCCAACAGCTCCAGAGCCCAGAACCAGAGTGTCTATGATCGTTTACCTTCAGTTCCTGAGTCATTCAAATTTTGTACGAGTGCAGACCCAAGTCACGATGCAAAATTGGCCAAGTTGTAGTCTGCGAAAAGCCGTGTTCTTGTGAACAACGCAGAATCGACTACCTCGGATTCTCCTGAACACTCTCACAGACAGTAGCGGTGTTCAAGATAGATCTTGCGTTTCTTAGGCATACGGGTGTCGGTCGATCACTTACTAAACCAGTGGACTCAAATCTATCCACCACATTGCGAATAGTCTTCTCAGTAGGACTATTATGACGTTCGTGAAATGGGCGACGCGTGCGATACGTTGCCGGAACCGAACATCCATTTTGATGAAACAATTTTAATATTTTCATGTGTTGTTGAATGCTGTATCCGTCCATGGTGATTTGGCAAAACAGACTGAGTAAATGACATCTGATTTGACAGATATAGCTTCAACCATATGACCGTTATCAATTGTCAAAGTTCAGAAGTTCTTGTTGGAAGACCCCATATTATTAATATTTCGCCATTTTGATGAATATATCCTATGCTCTGAATTCTTAGGTGAATCTCCAAACTGACACTTCTAATAAGTAATATTTCGTTGCTATGGTAACATAATATCTTTGTATTTGTTGTAATCTGCCGCATTTGTAAACGAAACATCAAACGCGAAAACCCATAGAATAAGGTCAATAAACCCTAAAATAATAACAAACGAATGTTAGATATAATGAAATTTGTTTTACTGTTTTGTTTTTTGGTCTTTGTCACTTTTCTTCAAAGGCGTGGGAATGCCATTGTTTTGGAGAAAAATATATAGCCCAAATCAATCGGTACTTGGTACATGAAATATAAAACAGCAGAAGAGGTTAAACTGACCAGTTGTGACGAAATGACAGTGTGTAAAATGCGCAGAAATCCGCAAAACCTAGAATGCGCATCAAACGCGTGAATTTACTGGAAATACGAAGGTCATCCGTATTATTCGCTTTGTTGGCAACACTGCCTGTGGAATACATTCATTTTTCAAAAGCATTATCTGTAGGTGAGTAAAGCTACGCGTCAGTATTCAGATCTAAATTGAAATGGGGCGAGTTGTCACCGTGTGTGGCGCGTGAGGGGGTTGGAGGAAAGGGGCGGATAGGTCTGTCCACACTGATTTTGATTTCTATGGAAGTTTAATAGTGGCCGTGCCTCGCCTTGAATATATATTTTTAAATTCGATCTAGGAATAGTCGAGAAAGGATTCCAACCCATATGGGTTTGGATATGGTAATTCTACTATAACAAACTACAATTGATATTTTGTGCCCCTTTTTGTATTCAGCAAAGTAACTTTCAAGCCACAGTACTTGTGACCGGTGTATGATTCAACTCACCTCGTTTCTAATTGTCAAAACTGGATAATGAAGGTTCACTTTAGAGTCATATAAGCGAGTGACCGCAGATATATAAACAACTAGCAAACCGCCCCGGCTCTGCATGGGTATAATGCTGATACTAAATATAAGTTTACCCACCGGAAATTTGAGGATATGGAGAAACAACGGCTGGCATCCAAGTTGGAATATTAAAAAATCCTTTCTTATTGCACATCTACAACATAAAACGAACCTACATACCATATATAGCGGTACGGAGAAACAGGACAGAAAAAGGAAGGTCGAGTTAGGTAATGACCAAAGTGAGTAGTTCCATTCGACCGTCCACCACAACCCGCAAGAGTTTATTGTGGTTCAAACCTATTCAAATTCGACCAAATAAACCCAGCTTCTCAACGAAGCAGATTAGTTTGTATGGTGGGTGGGTCTTTTAGGTCAGATGGTGAGAGTTCGGCTCTGCTGATTTGGTCCCCAGCGGTGCAGGTATGTGCAAGTATGTGCTCTGCTGTTTCATCATTTTCCAAACAGAGGCGATATACACTGTCTTCTGACAGTCCTAGTCTCTGCATATGATGATTAAAATGGGAGTGACCTGTAAGAACGCCTGGTAGACATCGTAGTTCATCCCAACTGTAGTTCAACAACAGGTATCAAGCTTCGAAAGGTGAATAAACGCCTTGGAATGAGCCAATCCCGGAAGATTCTACCAGAAGTCCATAAATTTTCTTACCATCAATCTTTGTTTGGCAGAGCCTGAAGCGATGCCAATGACAGGTTCTGGTCTGATGAAGCTGCTTGCAGCACCCTCCTTTGCAAGGGAGTCAGCAGCCTAATTGCCTTCCAGGCCAGTATGGCCAGGAATCCAAACCAGAGACAATCTGTTCGTCTTCCTATCGAGGAAAGTTGTTTTTGGCAATTTACTACCAATTTAGACGTTGCTTGGTAGGAGTCAAGAGCTTCCAATGCCGCTTGAGTGTCCGAGAATATTTTTATTGACTTGTATATGAGTTTGGATTCTCCCAATTCCTCCACACACAATTCAACAGCGTAAATTTCCGCTTGAAATACAGTCGCATAGGTTCCTAGGCAGGTTGATATCTCTGTCCTGGGTCTGCGACTGAAAATACCTGCACGGAATCGAAGGTGTTTTTGATCTATCTGTAAAGCAACAACTATCTGCTCTTAATATTTCCTTCTCCCGTAGGATCCTGTCCTATTTACTCGGGAACAGTACTTTATAAGACGGTTTTGTTTGGGATCTAAATCCCAAGTTTTACCATAAATCCTTCGACATGTCCATAGGGACAGTCTGGTTTTGTGTATACATTTTTCCAAGTGAGCGTTCAAAATGGGTTTTTTTATCAAGGACAATGCCAAGATATTTCACCTCCATCCCAAATGGAATAATCTCACCATTGAGAGAAAGTGACGTTAGATCGTCCAATTTTCTCCTCCTGGTGAAGGGGGTTATCACAGTTTTGCTGGGCAAAACTGTGATAACCCCCTTCCCAATGTGGACCTTGTCAAGATGACAAGGTCATCTGCATCTGCAGACTATTCGTCAGGCACGACCACAGAAGGGGAGACAGTACCCCAACTTGAGGGCAACTTCTGGTGACCCTGAACCTAATGGGCTCGCCTTAAAGACGCGTAGTTGCAGTTCTGTTTACCAGCATGGTATAGATCCAGCTAGTTATGGTCGATTCTATACCTTTCCTAGCCAGAGATGATCCTATAGATTTAGGTAGTGCATTGTCAAATGCTCCTTCAATATCGACAAATGCAGCAACTGCAAAAGATGATTTTCTTATTTTAACGCTCCTTTTTACTCCCACGGGAAGTCCCAATCGGAATATTTGAAAATCCTTTCTTAGTGCGCATCTAAAACCTCAGAAGCACCTATATACCAACTTTTAGCTTCCTAGGACTAGTGAGGATAAACAGAGGTGAATGAGTGAGTGATTTTTGCATTTATAAGTATAGTATATACTTTGTAGTAAATGTTCAAGAGGTAACAAAAACGAATGTAAATTTCTATAAGTATAGATAGATTGAGACTGAGAAGTACACATTGCATGACATATGATATTTCAATAGTTCAATGACCAGCCTGCAAAATAATTTGTTTGGATGATACCATGTGGAAAGATAAAAAAGAATACAGTAATGTAAAATGACAATTCGTCAGAAATGTGTAACGGCTCATAATATAGCTATTTCTTGATAATACCCTGATATTTGAGAAGGTTTTTGGGTACATTAGAATAAAACTTTATATGAATATTTGTCCTATTCGCCCTCTCTTGGAAAATATAATGTTCAATTCAATCATCGACATTCAATTTGGTGACGTTTCTGGAAAAACTGATTTCATCGAAGAAAAAAGTCAGTATCAATTGATGAAGAAAATAGATGAATGGAGAACAGAGAAAATCGATGTAACCTTCATGATTCACGATTCAACCATTGAAAAAAGTATTGGAAATAAAATAATGATAAAAAAAATTAAAACAAGCTTTTATTTGAGTACCCTAAAAAGATCAAAATAAAATTTGAAATCACATTGACCACATTCATTTGTGACTTCACAGAATTGAAATTATAATAAAAGCTTGTCGCGATAATTTCAATTTGTAATTGAAATTTTGTGATTAGGTAGGCACTTACTAAACTTGTAAGCAATTCATAATGTTTGTAATTGAATAAAAGTGCCGTGAATGCTTAAAATGTGAAACTTTACCCAAACCAGAGACAACCTGTTTCGTCTTCCTATCGAGGAGAGTTGTTTTTGGCAATTTGCTACCAATTTAGACGTTGCTCGGTATGAGCCAAGAGCTTCCAATGCCGCTTGAGTGTCCGAAAATATTTTTATCGACTTTTATATGAGGTTGGATTCTCCCAATCTCTCCACATGCTTAAATGCTTAAAATGTGAAACTTTAACCTTGAATAAATTTTTTGGTCACATAAAATTTATCGGGTTTGAAATATGATAGGCAGTTGGCCCTATCATAAACGAATGCTTATACAAACTTTCGTGTCCCTACTAATTACCGCTGAGGGATTTCTCGTACAGAGCCGATCCTGGCAGCAGCATAAGGTCACGTTTATGATTAACATGCTTTGTCATCGGTTCTGGACCAACATGCAAAATTTCAGGTTAATCGGATACCGGGAAGTGGGTCAAATTAAACTTGCAATATTTGTTAACATACATACAAGTCAAGTTAAATAAACGCTTTTAAAAAGCAATATGAACATTTTCATTGGTGACGTTTTTGTGATGAATGTGAAAAATCTCGATACTTCTGCGGAAAATTATTTTCTTTAGTATTTCTTATTTAGAAATTCTTTTAAAAACATCGTGAGACTAGTACATCATAGAAACAACTAGCGTGGACATGTGTTTCCAGTAAGTGTGTGTGTGTGTGTGTGGTCCATCATCATAAAAACAAATCATGTACGCGACTGATATAACAATTATGATATGTTTTCATTCATAGGAGCATGCGTGCTCAACAATTATAAAAAAAATATCAAGCACTAGCGTTCTTTGAGTATTCATCAGAAATATTCATGTAGGAGTAAAGTGTTTTGGATGATTTGCTTCAAAATATTTTTAATATAGGGACTTCTAGACCATTGTCTCTCGACTAAAATTTGGCTCGCCACGGTGAATATCTCCTGATAATGCTAACTTAATTAGCAAAACGTGCGTTCAATATTCTCTTCGAAAGCTACAAAAATTCAGTATAATTATGTTCTAATCTCTTTTGTTATATTCATTTTATATCTTCTTTATATTCAATTTTCATTGCTAGATAAATTTCTCATCTTTTATCTTCATTTTGTGACAGGGAGTGTTTCTTTCTTCAGATGAAAATTTCCACATGGTGAACTTTGAATCAAGTGTAGAAAATTTTCAAAAATCTATTCTAGCAAATTTACTGGCATATTTCCTGTCAACTCTTGAAATATTGATTTACTTTAAGTTTCTCTATTCCCCGTAGATGATCTATATTTCTCCTAGAGCTTCTGAATTTTGATCTCAAAGAATACCTCTTCTGCAGATGTAAGCTACAAAGAATAGAATTGTAAGCTCACTACTTATATGAAGTTCAATCTTTTGCTGAAAAAATTCCCGCTCCATTTGTTCGAATATTAAGTTGATTGGTCAGATATTGATTGGTCAGATAAGAAGAACAGCTACTACCATTCTTGAAGATGAAGTCATTAAGTTCAAGGTCACCAGTGATTGCATACTTCTGATGAACAGTGTGCTTCATATCTTTCACAGAAGAGAGGAGTATCTGCAACCTTATGCAGACGAACTTGTCGTTTTGGCAAGGTCCACATCAGATAGGGTAGCCTTATATTCCACTAAAAGACGTTGGACGAAGTTCATATAGTTGATGTCAGAGAGACGGAAATATGTAAACCTGAGCATAACTGTGATAGTCGCTCAAGGAGGAGAAAGATCTACAAAAAAAAGATGCCAAAAATTAATCGCTCGGAGGAAAATGGGATATTTTTTCGAGTGATCAGAAAGTCGCCAGCAAAAGAAAGCGCTGACTAAAAAAGACAGCGCGAGAAAATGTCGTTGAGAAAAGTATTTGTGAGTTTTGTTAAACATCGTTGAAAACTTCATTCAATTTTTCCATTGGTCTCTCTCTTCCATTTTCGATATGGGCGATTGTGAAAATGTTTGGATTTTTTCATGTATTTCTTGATATCTGAAGTATTTCAAGAAGATGAAGTTAAATACGACAAAATAAATCGCGTGACTTAGTGAAGTGCAATATATTTTTTGGCTTTTGCTATTTACCGTTCTATAATAGTAAATCATAGGTAAGTACTTCAAAAATCTAAAAAACACAAACTAAAAAATAAAAATTAATTCGAAACTAATTTAAGATTGTGTTCAACATCGATAAGTCCTACGGCTTGATGTAACTAATGACTTTTAATAAGTCTGAGATTAGAATTATTCTATTTACAAAAAAATTTATTTCATTGTCAAAGAGCGTGGGATGCTTTAAACTAAGTTATTTTCATTATGGCTTCAATCTGGCATACAGTTCCTAAGGAAGTGTTTATAAAAATGGATATTTAGCACCCCACGCTTTTTTAAAACACAATTATTTTTTTGTAAATAGATTTAGGTATTCTGATTTCAGACTCATTAAAAGTTATTAGTTACATCAAGCCATATGACTTATTTTCGATGTTGAACACAATTTTAAGTGAGTTTAGAATTTTTTTTTAGTTTATTAAAGTCTATTAAAGCGTGTTTTTTAAGTTTTTCAAACTATTATTTATTTACAACTTTTCAAGCCCATTTGTTTCAATATAAAGTATATAGGCATGTACATTTGCCCTCATAGAGACTTTATGAGGAAATTATTTCATTCTGGCGATCCTTATTAGGATAATGAGATAAACTTATGAAATTATTGTGTTGTCACCGATTCTTGATGAATGTACAAAGTTTGAAATACATCTGTCGTTTACAAACAAACAAACATACAAGTACATACAAGTGAAGCCATAGGCAAATACAATAACGTACTTCCCTGAAAAATAGCTCAATGTTTGATCATCTTCAATCATCATGTAATTTATTCATTTCTCCAATATGGATATTCTACTCGTATACCCCTTTTAGGCCAATAATGTATTCGATTATTAATAAAATACGTCATTATTATTTCCAAATTTTTCTGTTCACTGGCCCAATGTTCTCCTAAATTTTTTTGCTTGACTGCAATTCCAAACCGCCATTAACATCTGTTCGTTCATAAGAACAAAACCTGGTTGAATAATCGCGAGTACAATGGTCACGTCATTAAAAATAAGAGATTGTTTTGATATCGACAATTGTTGAATTAAAATTCCATTTAGTGCCAGTCAAGTTAGTAGCAGCATAGTAATTTGACTTCCGACGGAAGTCCAGGTTATTTTTCGTCCATTCACTGCGTACACCTTGCCATATTCCTTTGTATTACTCACCCAGAGGTTGACGCGAGCCATATTAGGCGGCTGAAAGTGAGAATCATTGAAGAGTGACAGTTACTTTTGGAAGTATCAGTCCAATCAAAGAGGGTTATTGGCTCAATAGTAGAAGGACACCGAAGGTCTTTATGCTAATTACTATCCTGTGGTTACAACTTGCAAAACAGCTATAAACTATGTTACTTTTCTATCATGTTACGAATCCGGAATATAAACGAGTAATGTAATAACACTCAACAGAATTTTTTGTATAATCTGTTTAAAATCTTTTTTCCATTAACCAGGTATCACACCCCTATGAACGACAACCCTCAGAAGTCGAAAATTGTGCAAGCTAAGGATTAACGAGGTCTTGCCTTTTAACGTGTGATTCCTAACACGGGTGTCCAAGGCGTTTTTTAACCCTTCGAAGCTTGATACCAAACAGTTGGAGTACAATAGAGATGAATTACGATGCCTAACAGGCCTTTTTACAGGTCACTGTCATTTGAATCATCATATGCAGATACTCGGACTGTAGACACTGTATGTCGCCTCTGTTTGAAAAATGATGAAACAAAAGACCACATAAATTGGGCCTACCCCGTTTGGACCGAATCAGGTTTTTAGAGTTTGGCAGAGCCGTACTCTTACCATCTTACCTGAAAGACCACCCACCATACAAACTTCGTTAAGAAGCTGGGTTTATTTGGTCGAGTGTGAATAGGTGTAAGCCACAATAAACCCTTGCGTATTGCGATGGAGGGTCGAATAGACCCAGTTTTCTTATATTTTTCAGTCAGTACAAATTGTAGGAATATATATCCTACATGAAAAATAGTATTAAGAGGTAGATATCAATAGATGTAAGTACCAATTTTAGTTAAGCAAAATATATAAAAAATGACGGTCAGGAGTCTCAACATAGTTTTCCAATAGTTTTCTTTACTAAAGTTGGTTGAAAAATTTATTCTACAAGTAAAAGTGCCTAAACTATGTCAATAAATATATAGGCCCAGATTAAATACAAATATCTATTTTCAATTAGGCTCAATAGTAAATTAAATGATATAGAAATAAATACTCTGTCCACTTTCCACTTACTTTATTTATATTGATACGACCAAGGTTTCGGTTTTTACACCATTCTCAAGTATTCTAATACTAAGTGTAAGTGGAAGTGGATAGAGTATTTATTTCTATATCATTTAATTCAAGATGAATTTCCACAAAATAAACAAGTCATCAATATCACTCAATAGTATAAAAACACAATTTGGAGTATATTTTGAAATTACATTATATTTTTCATTAACTAGTTTTGGATGAACACTAGTTGAGAATATGCACAGCCGTTAATGTTTTCTCTTATAAATATTAGTACAGTACAGTACGTATTTTTCAAGTTGGCCATAATTTTGAATTATGACAGCTACTTTTATAAAAATTATATATAGTTATTATCAAAATCTTAGTTTTCGTCGACGTGACAAAAATGGTTCACACAGTTTGTACATTTTTCACATATTTTGTGAAATTTCTCATTATCATTTATCAAAAAAATAGGATCACATGTTGACAGTGGCATACAGTGATTGTGCTCTGAGTCAGAAAAATGTTCACAAGCGTGTAACGCTTTCCACAGAAAGTCGAGAAGATGTGAATGACGATTGGACGCCCCAGCTCACTAACAACCAAAAAAAGTCACATGAGCATCACATGAGCAGGAATTGTTCAATGACGTCAACGGCGATCTGGATTTACTTAAAAGGGCCATAACTGGTGACAAATCATGAGTATATGGTTATGATATCGAAAGTAAAGTCCAATCCTCCCAATAGAAGAGCCCAGGAGAGACAAGAGCGGAAGACCACGCCAAGCTCGATCAAATGTCAAGATTTTGCTCACTTCTCCACTTCGATTACCGTAGCGTAGTGCATTAGTTATTCTTGCCACATGGTCATACGGTTAAAAAGAAGTATTATATTGAAGTTACGCGCGGCTTGCGAGAAGCAATACGAAAAAAACGTCCGGTATTGAGAAAAAACAATTCATGACTTCTACATCACGATAATGCACCTGCTCACTTGTCATTGCTTCTTCGTAACCTTTTGGCCAAAAAACAACACCGTAATCATGCCTCAGCCACCGAATTTTCTGGATTTGGCCCCCTGCGACTTTTTCCTGATCTCAAGATTGAAGCGATCATTGAAAGGACAACGTTTTGAGACCATTGAGGAGATAAAAACCGCATCGCTAGGAGACCTCAAGGACATACCAAAAAGTGTGTATCAGAACTGCTTCGAGAATTGAAAAAAAAGACGCTAGCTCAAGTAAATTATATCTGAGGAGGACGACTTTGAAGAAGACAAAATAGAAATTGATGAGCAAATGAATAATTTTTGAGAAAAATGAAAATTCGCCTTATTTTTTTAACAGACAGCGTATACAGACCAGTTATCGGCGGTTTATAGTGGTTATAATTCTTGTATAGGTTCTTCATAGTAGCAAAACACATAAATAATTCAATTACATAATTGTATTGGGATATAAATTATTATACAAAAATAAAGAAGTATTATTCCATTACAAAATTCAAATATCAATTGAAACAAATCTAATTAGAGGAATTTCATTGTTTGCATTTCATTTCTATTACACGTTTTCAACATTTACTTTCTTAAACCAATTTCATTATTTGACTGCATTTCATTGGTATTTTTTTTAGATCAGTGGTAGCCAACTCTTTAATGTGTTGAGCTACTTTGTTAATTTTGGAATAAACACACGAAAGCCACGTAACGCAACGTAAATGAAATAATCCACACTTAATTTATCATTATATGTATTTATTTTACTATTTAACTGGTAATACATAATACATAGGTACTAATAGTAAACTAATAACAAAATAACTAATATTACTAGTACGTACTTGTTCATAGCTACATTCCTACCTATCAAACGAAGGTGTTT
>WOGP01001711.1:0-18334 GCA_015342065.1 Leptinotarsa undecemlineata | reverse complement strand
TAGTTTTCTATTAAAAAAAATATATTCTGATTAGAATACCATAACACTAAAAAAATCACATTTCAGCTCCAATTATTTTTCATAGTGAACTTGTCTAAAATTTATTTCAAATAGGAAACTCTTTGAAACGAACATTTTCAAAATGAATAATAAAATTGTCATGAAAAGAGATATGAAAATTTCTTACTTTTACTTACTTACTTTCAAATTTACTTACACAATAAAGTTTATTGTGTAAGTTTGAAAATGTCCATATAGGACGAAACTGCAGTAACGTTAATTACAATTAAAAGTGGTAAAAAACATAGAAATTTTCATTTCTTTTTTCATTATGATCTACCACGTAGTAATTGCTACATCCATCAATTTATTATAAATTGTTGTTCACCAAGTGCTTACGTACACGTGGTCACAGTAATTTGAAACACATCGTGTGGTGTGAATTGTTTTAAGTGTTAGTGAGAATAACTATCCATGTACAATTTTTACCTTTGATTAGTTTGAACAGTGCATACAAATGCCTCCTGTAACAATTTGAGTTGAAATGAAGAAGAAAAAAATGTACCTGCCATTTCAAGTGTCATAATTAAACTATTTTTTACAGTAGTTTCACATACTTTAGAAGTTATCGCTAGTTGGCTGTTACACAATTGTTTTCATTAATTAGTATCTCTAGCAAAGCTTTTGGGTATGGTGTGATTCAATAGAATTATTTCTAAGAGTTTAATAGTTACAAAAACTATGCTACATTCATGTATTCAAAGTGAAAGTTAACATGAGTATTATTGGAGTTTCATCCCAACACCAAACCGTTATTTCAATACCTTGACACGTGTTTAGATCACCAAGTGATTATCTTCAAGATGATCAATTGGTGATCGAAACACGTGTTGAGATGTTAAAATAACGGTTTGGTGTTATGATGAAACTCCAGTACTATACCAGAGGTTCCAAACAGTGTGTCAGAAGTGAAAGTTAACATATCAACTAAAAGCTGTTTTTTGCTGTTTATGCAGATGTTTCGTCTATGACTGGGACATTATCGAAGGCGAGGCCGGTATTGGACTCCGTAGTTTCTGCATTGGGAACAACTCGAGCACTTCGACCTCATCGCATTTGATAATGTATACCGCAGTTGTAGACAAAACGTTAGTCATAAAAACCTGCAGACTATGGCCAAAAATTCTGAAAAGTATCTTTCACACAGTAATTTGTTATTATTATATTCCACACCTTTGTATTCAATCAACAATTATAAATCAGTAGGATGATTAACTTTCAAGACACAGTAAGAGAATAAATTTGACAAGTAACAGGATTCATACGAATTCTAGATTTTATGAGTGAAAGGATGTCAGATTTTCTTCTGGTTAAATATTTGATATTGTTTTTTAAAAGAAAAAAACCTCGAATGTGATACAAGTGTGATGCTGAGTGAATCACAGCATACTTAGATTAGGAGCTTGTTTTAGAGTGTAGTCATATTACCCGTTTTTTACACTGTTGAATAAATTTAGGATGAAATTTAATAAATTATTTTTTTACTTTTTTATGTGACTTTATTTTTGCAAGATATTCGCATGGGTGTCAATGATAAGACATCAACTATTGATCTATTGAAAAGCGTTTTCAATGATAGTCACTATAGACGGGGCCGTTAGAGGGCGCTGGAGAGCCAGAGGTCAATACGACAGTTTAACGTTTAAACAACTTTCTAAGGATGTGTGATTTTGTTTTGATTGTCAAACTTGAGTTCCTTTTGCGAGATTTTGGCATAACATTCTGATAGAATTTTGGTCTATATCGAACAAAATGACCTACTCTACAATAATCAACATAGTTTTTGGAAGAGTAAATCAATTGAATCTGTATCTTACCAACTATTGAACTCTATTTATGCACAATTGGATAATAAAAAACTGTTTTTTTCACTTTTTTTGGACCTAACAAAAGCATTCGACCCTGTTTCTACCTGACTTTTATAAAAAACTTACCAGTAATCGACGTTACAATTATGTGTTGTGTTGAATGGAATCATACATGGAAAACCATAGTTTGGTGGTTAGTTCTAATAGAATTACAACAATTCCTAATGATATGAAACTAGGTGTTCCAAAGGATCTGTTTTGAGTCCATTATTCTTGATTCTTATCAATGAATTGCCTGAATTAATATCAGATTATCACATGACACTACAATCAATGTTTCTGGGAGAAACAAGAATGAGTTATTGGTGAAAGTGAATTTAATTATTGACGAATTTAGTGATTGTGAAATCATCTGCTGTAATGTATTCACTCTCAATGATATCAAAATATCCAAAGAAATACATTTTTTAAATACTATTTTTTATCAGACATTATGTCTTAAATTTTAAATTTTGTTCAGAAGTACATAAAACTAAAACGAGAATACAATCATGTGTTTAAGGCATAAGTCACTGTTTGAAGGTCGCAATGAGTTTATGACGTATTATTCTGCATTTATCCTGTTAATATTTCTATAGATTTACGAAAACCAGTATGATGTTGAAGGTAAAAAAAAATCGGTATTTTATTTGCTTCATTCATCAGATAATTGGTTAATTTTAAATAAATAACTTGATTAACCTATCAATTTATTTGGATTGTCAAATGTTCTTGTTTTCCTATCTGCTTATGAAATAAGGCACTTGTTGTCTACTCCTCATAATGATTTTATTGAACATCCGATTGGCAGAACTTTCAATTTATTACAACGGTGAATAGATTTCTCAAGTATATACCAAAACAAATGTTTTACTATTCTTTTAACTATTTGAAATTCAAGTTGAGTACGTAGCCTGAGTACGCCTCTGCATTATGCAAAATGAAGTTGATAAAATAACCACTTTGTTCCTCGTATTTGTAAATAAATCAATCACGTGAATTTCTTAGTTCTAATGTGTCATTGATCGTTCAACGATAAATGGAGTTTGCCTCTATATAGGAAAAATTTAAAGGTGAGAGCAATCCAAATTTACCTTATACATAAGCTGACTTTTAATTATTTTTAATAAAGACGTATTAATCTTATGAATATGAAATATTCAAACTCGGATACATTCAATTTCACTTAAAAACCATATTTTCACATCCCTTGGCAGTTCATGCTTTTGAGCTTTTTTAATTTATATAATCAACGATATTTTAAAATAAAGAAATGCCAAAAAATTGAAACATTTTCGTACTGTGAACAGGTACGCACTCAGACTAGAGATTTGTTCGTTTGTGAACACATCACATAGATCGTATTTGACTTGTGACAGCTTATACCGTGACAGTATCTCCGAACTATTCACGGAAACATAGTTATGCATTGTTGCTTCAATGTCAAACGATATACATGCAACAATGCATGTTTAATTCTGTCACATAAGCAGAGAGGGCATTGATGTATCTAAATTGATGTTTTTGGTGATTTCGTGATTTATCCAATTCTGAATAAAATTATATTTGCGGCATTTAAGGCAACTATTTTTATCGAGAAAATTTGCGAAATTTGGACAAACATGGCTTCTCTGGGCAGTATTCTCATACCAATAAACTCATGACGACATAAAAAACAAATTGCATAATTTTTAGAGCGAATAATTGTAAGTAATTTAAACGAAATATATTACAAAACAACACAAATGCCGTAAAGTAAGAAGAACATATTCAGGATATCCATTTTAAGTCCTCTCAATGATATCTTATTGATATTTACTTTATCTTTTTAAAGATATCCCAACATGTATCGGATATGCACATTGAAAAGAGATCTGAAAACGGATGAGATTTACTCTCCTATGCAACCATATACTCTGCTGAAATGTTATTTTGATTATATGACTTCTACACTAACCTCAATCACACTGCTTTAAAACGACAGAAATCTTGACTGTACACAAATGCAAGAGGTTGTTATAAGATTTAAATTTTCTCATGTATTATCTAATACTATATACGAATATATACAGTATTAACGTTTGTTTAAAATTGGTTGACAACGTTTCATGGTAAATTTCATTAGTTCGGTCTTCCAATATCTGATATAGTTCTAGTATGATTCTTTACCTATGAAAGAACAAATAAAATCAGAATGTTTTTCCAATCATTACAGAATAGTCGTATAGAATTCGAATAAAAAAAAAGAAAATCCCGAAACATAAATGTAGGTAAATCGGAATGGGAATTTTGTGAATATTATTTAATTACAAATTATAAAACCTGCCTGGAAAAACATACTTTTAACAAACTGATAAACATTTTCCATGGGTTGTATTTTCATTACTTCTATTCCACGCGGTCTAATAGACAACCATCATTGACTAACAAAAATTATTATTATCAGCCAGAATCGATATAAATACACTAATTGCAGGTTTTGTTGTTTGCTTATAGGTTACCTATACCAGTAGTTTCCAGTGTATTCATTTGTTCCAATATTGGAAATCAATAAATTTTCAGAAAAATAGGTTTTGATAAATAGTTCACCAAATGGATTTCAAACCATTCAACAAGATTGCTTCAGTGTGAGTAATATGTAACAATATATGCATTCCAAAACTTCTAACAGTTTCAATCACAGTCATAGAGATGTATTATAATCACATTTTCTCAGCTTTCCTTTTACCCTTTATAACTTTCAATTGGTTTCTTGATTTTGGCCTCAAATATATATATTGAAAAGTGATTACATTTACAGGGCCGGATTAGCTTTTTTGATTACCGTTTTGCCGTCTCCGTTGATTCACCAACTTTTAAAATGTACTAAGGTTATTTGAAGCTATTAATTGTAGTCAATTATAGTTTGAGCAAGTGGTAAATTCCGCGATGCCTAATACCTACGCATTTATGTAAATATTGTTTCATTGGTCCACCAAGAATATATTTCGTTGCTATTGGGTAACAAAAAATGCACATTAGACTCGTAATTTCTCAACATACACACTCAAATTAAGTATGTATGCAATATTCGAACTTCTGTGTGTTATTTTTCTGTGAGAAATATCTGTAATAAGGTTGTTTTTCTGTTATTAGATTGTGTTTTATTGCTATTTTCTGATATATAATTTTCGATGCGATGCTATGCCTTTCTGTGTAGTTTGTTCCAGCTAAGTTTATATCCACTTGTTATAATATGCTCTATTGTTTCTGTATGTTGATGGCATTTTGTACAGTTGTCCAATGGTTGAGTCTCTGATTAGGGAGTTTGTAGTTTATGGTGGTAATAACGGGGTGAAGTTGCCCTTTCAGTTGTCCTGAAAAAAAAATCTCCATTTTCTGCTCTCTCATGGTCGTGGATCATATAGATAATGGGATCCGAACTCATGATGACTCCACAGGCTCCATACAGTACCATTCTCTCATGTACACATTTCAAACCCAAAAGTCTGCGGTCTCCTTGTTGTCGGGGGAAGTACAACCGCGGAACGGACGATTTGGGATGCAAATTCCTAAGGAGATGCATAATTTTTCGGGTCTTCACGTCGAGTTGATACAGCTCCTCCCGAGTCAATTTCACCCCACCAAACGAGTAGAGTAACATTGAAATGGCAAACATTTCATTAGTTCGGACTTCCATTGTCTAATATGATGATGCTGTTTGAAAAAGCGAGAAGGTTTCTCCCGTAACTCATTACTATTATTATTATTACGATCATTATGGAATATAATATCAAATTTACAACTTCGAATACGAATGTTCAAAACATGAAATGGTATTCTAAAAGTCGCTAAGAAATATTTACACATAATGCTTATAAATATGACCTTGTCTCACATTTCCTTACGCATGTTTACCTAATACTTTCCATATATTCAAATGTAGGCGAACCACTTCTTTGTCCCTGTATGAAAAATGTACATTTTTTTCTTTCATTGCGAGTAGTGTTTTAAGCCTACGAGATTAATTTTCACGATTCCAACCGAGAAAATAATAGAAACATGGTTCTCAAATCTCGACAAACAGATAAAGATATTAAATTAAGATGTGAGTAATTACCTTCTTTTATGAATTAATTGCATCTGTTCTGTTCAATTACGATTTCTTATATTTATTCGTAATGAATATTTGACCTTGCGAGTATTGTTGAAGTGATTTGAAGCCGTGGTATCGTTCTTATAATGTGTCTTAGTTTTTTCTCTCACACACAGGGGTGTTTTTTTATTATTTCTTGAGATTCTTAAGATTTTCACAATGACTTTTGCCAAAACCACGGCCTATAAAACCATTAATATGAGAATGCATATTGGAAATAACAAATACAAGAGAGAGTTCTTTGTCAGATAGATCAGGAGTTTATAAATTGTCTTGAGGTCAAAATGATAGAATATTTAAAGTAGATTTTAAAAATCATAGAAATAGCTTTCAGAATGGGAAAATGCATTCAACATATGCTACCGACATTCTTATAGAGGAAAATAGTTCAATCATGAATTCAAAACTCTTCATTTTCACGAAATATGGAAAATACGAAAATCAAATTATTGAGGTATCTGTGTAAACCTTCAAATTCAGAAATTGAGAAAAGCGTACTTTTGAGAAAAATTCCGATAACAATTGTTTGTCAGCAAGTTATTTATTGAACAAGTTTATTCGCTAACTACCTAATTTTCCACTCGTTAATAATCATATTTAATGGCTTATAATAATAATTTTTTTTGAAGCGAATCGGGCACTTCAATCTTTACTAAGACAAACTTATTTTTCTGATTGACTTAACTACACCTAACGATTTGATCTTCACATAAGTACTTTATTTTCAAAAATATGTTATATTTTGCTATTACAGTGGTTTTTTCGTAGTGAATAACATATATTATGTTTTTAATACGAAAAAGCTACTGAGATAGCGAAAAATGTCATGTGGTTTGTGAAAGAATTTAAGCTTAGTAAAGCTTTTCATGATATACCGAGAATACAGCAATTAGCCGGGGTAGGGGGGCTTCTAAGCCAAGTACCATGTACAAGCTACGAGTAAACGGAGATACTGTACCACAGATGTACCACATTCATCAGGCATCAGAAGGCTGTGCTTCTGTCATTGACACTCGTGATAGATTAACGCAATCGCAACCACATTCCGTTTCCGCTATTAAATCCAATCAGTCTTCATAATTGTGGAAAAGTAATGTTTTCAAAGCAACACTTTGAAATGAGTGAGAGCTAAATAAGTAAATAGCAACAAGAGAAATAAAACAGTTGTTCCACTTAATCATAAACTTATAGTCACCATACCGCATGGTATAACGTGATAACCAATTGAATTGTATAATACTTGACTTTAATTGAAGATAAGATAAAGATTCCGCACAATGTATCGTATAATTCTAGGTTTACATCTATTTTTCGTTATTAGTTTTGCGAGCGTAGTTGCAAAAGCACGTCAGACTAACGTCATGAATTCCCCTAAAGTTTTTGTTGCCGGTCCTTCAGTGCCAAGAGCGGGTTTGGATCTCTTAGTCGAAAAAGGGTGAGTACAAATATTACATGATACATTGTTTCCACAATTAGGATTAGTTGAGAGTGCCTTTTTATTGTTGCTGGAATTCAAAATACTACCTCCTCAATGTCCATGAAAAGTAATGAGAATACTCATTACTCAATGAGTGCGTTGAGTGCATATGTCATTACTAAAAATGTTAAATCAATCTTCATTCTGAAACATATTCACAGAATTTTGAAGCAACATTTTGAACTATCAATCTAGAAATCTGAAGCTAAAAATCAAAAAAATTATCGTCTGTTAACTGACAATGAAAAACAAATTGATTGGTTGTTCTGTAAATATTTTAAAGAATTCCCAGAAGATATATTCACTGGAAAAAACATTTTTTGTAGGGTGCAACTTACGAAAGTCGAAAATGAGTCCAAAGAAGATATCTTAAAGAAAGTAAAGGGAGTAGATGCATTATTCTGGGCATCACATTTGAAGTTGGACAAAGATGTTCTGGATGCTGCTGGTAAGATTTTATTTCACTTTAAGTAGCTATTGGTTTGAAAAAAATGTCATGTACATTGTGGAGATGTAGATTGAACAAATTTGGTGGGTTTTTGCCTTTCGAAGGTGCCTGGGTAGCTCATTGGTACCCAACCACTGTCCTGAACGTCTCGTGTTGTCGTATAGGATCCACTTATCAACATACGTGATGATCCGATCCAAAAAAAAAGATCGCAAAGAAGAACAGAACTCGAAATGTGACAATTTCTTCCGAACGTACGAATTCGAGCTTTTTGACTTTTCCAATACGTTTCAAACCATCTAAAACCGCATGAAAGCTGACACCCAGTTCTTCCGCCATCCCACTCACCGTTTGTAATGGGTCAGTCTCCACCTGGGTCCTCAAATCCTAGCCTAAGATTTCTGTAGGTTCATCACTTCGGTTGAAAGAGCTTTTAGAGTTCACATCTACTCTGAAAAATATCCCATGTTTTGTCCGTTGTTTTGTCACTTTTGTTGATGTCTACCACAGTCGTAGACGAAACGTCAGAAAAAAAACCTCCAAACCACGACCAACAAAACCGGTAAAAAGTTTCTACACAGTTACATCTTTGATCATACTTGACTCTATTCAAAATTCGGTTTAACCAAAGTAGTTTCTAATTTGTTTTTGATTAGAAATATTAGCTCCAAGAAACTATACGTTTGTTTTAAACTACAAATTTTTTGCCCCAGAAACAATTGAATGGCTCTGATTTTTTTCTTAGAAGTACACGGCAAAATACAGCTGCCCATCGCTTCGAGGTTCAACCGAATACACCTCGAACAACACAACAAATCAAAAATATAGTCTTATTATGATTTGCTTCTAGTTAAACATCCCCTGGAAATATTCCCTACCTTAGTTTCAGTAAATTCGAAGAGAATGGATGGATCCATAAGACTCGGTTACAAATATTACTACTGATTGCTTTCGATATATACCAACGAATGAGAAATCATATTTTGCCTTCCTGTAGCTTTCGGTAGATGATATTGCAACTTGGTATGGTCATTTGGTTAGAGATTTCTTGCTTCATAAATTTTTTTACGTATTTACGTGGTACATGGTTTTCTGATAGAGTAGACTTCTCAAAATTATGGAGAAATATTCGTACCTTTCTTGACGTGTGTTTTAAAATTATTCACTCATGAATGTCTTGTATTTTTTCTGATTTTGATTGAAGGGATGAAATGAAAAATGGAATAGAAAAAAAGCCTCCAACATTTCGTTGATTACCTATTTTACAGGCAGTCAGATGAAAGTTATCGGCACAATGTCTGCTGGTTACAATCACATAGATTTAGAGGAACTAAGAAAACGTGGTATTAAACTGGGAAACACCCCGAACGTGTTGAACGATGCCGTGGCTGATGTGGCAGTTCTCCTCTCTCTAGCAGCTTCTAGAAGGCTTCACGAAGGAAGATTGAAAATTGAGAAGTGAGTGTTTTAGATAACTGTTGTTTTTTTAATTTCGTACGTTAAAAGGTGAGACATTCACATTTTAAAAAACAAAGAGATTAGACCGCTTAAAAAATAACAATTATTTATAGAAGGTTATGGTGAAAAATGCCAAACTTTCTAGAAGTTGTATGTCACCTGACCATACTCTGTGGGCATCTGACATCACTCAGTGATGGTGAGGCTCAGAATATGAATTATAAATAGTTTTTAGCCCAAAAATTGATTTATAAATAAGTTCTGTTAAAGTTCATTCTATTCGAATTTACTTTGCTAATATAATTTTTACAATTTTTGAGGGTTCTCTATTTAAATACATTTTTGTAGAATACCTGAATCCCTTTTTGACTACCGTTGTTTTTGAAATGATTACATTTGATACATTACAGTGATCAATGGAAATCTAATTCAGAATGGATGCTTGGAAAGGATATAGTTAATTCTACAGTTGGTATTGTAGGATTAGGAGGTATAGGACAAACAATTGTAAGGAGATTGAAAGGATTCGATGTGAAAGAGTTTCTTTACACCGGCCACCGGGAAAAACCAGAAGGTAAGGAAAATCACCCTTTCAGAAGTTCAGAAACAGTATTAAAACATCAATTTATTCAGAAGCATATTCAAACACCCACTTACAATTTTCCACAATTCAAGTTGAATGCAGGTGTTTACAAGGTAGAAATTAAGAAATACTACAGTTTTTTCTTGATGGGGAGCCAGTTCTCTACCCCCATGAGGAAATTCCTCCCAATGAAGCGTATTCTCAACTTTTTAGTGATATTTTTGTTATCCGTTTGCGTATTTTTTGGCTTAGGTCATCCACGGGACTACATACTACTATGACGTCTTCAGGGACTGGTGTTCATTTCTTGAATCATTATATCTGAATCTAGTGTGCTTGTCTCCTACTGAGAGTGATCTCAGGATGGAAATCAACTGCTATATTCAGGCTACTAGCTCTTACTCAATGTACAGCCCACTTTGTTCTTGTCATTGTTTTTTCTCCGTGGATGGATTTTTGTCTTTCTCCGAGTTTTTTTTGCATCTTCCACAGATACGCCTTTTGACGAATTTTTTTCAGCGGTCGGTCCTGTTTGTTATTTTTATTATTTCTCTGGTTTATTCAATATTTACGAGCAGAAGTCAGAAGAGGTTTTTTTTCATCTATGGTATCCCATATGGATGGCATGTTGATTACTATGGAAGTTATAACTTATAAGATTCAAGTACACCAGCTCAATCCATAATATATTGAATATCACAGAACTTCCACTTCAATGGCCTCTCACATTCACTGATCAAGGTGTTATCTTCAACACAAAACTTTCCTTCGTACCACACATTGAAGCCACTCTGTCTGCTGCAAACAAAATGTATGGATTCATTGCACGTATCTCCAGAGATTTCTTCGATCCATCTACATCGAAAACCTTATACTATTCTTTCGTCAGATCAAAATTAGAATATGCATCCACGATCTGGAATCCATCTCATCATTTCTATACAGATAAGTTAAATCAGTACAACGTCGTTTCCTAAAACTTCTCTCCTATAGATCAGACAATATCTATACACCAATTGGATTACCCTATGATGCATTGTTAGCTAGACATGCAATGAATAACTTGAATTTCCATTGTGATTGTCACTTCACAATTTTTCTCTTTAAACTGATTAATACTTTAATTATTGACCCACATATTCTGCAAAAACTTAATTTCAATGTACGACTAACCTCTAGAGTGGTTAATCCTTTTTATCTGCCAGCACAAATATTCTGAAACGTTCATCTCTGCATAACATGTGTGTCAAATGCAATTCAGCAAGCTGTTTTTACCTTATAACTTATTGTAATTGTATTGCATTGTGATTTGACTTGCATCCCTGTTCTGTAGTTGGGTGTAACCTGTAGAACATTGTATAAATAAATAAAATTTAGTGGAAGTACTGAAAGTACTTTCCCTAACAACAGGAAGACTTGAACTTTCGAACTTGAAGTGTCTACATGACAGAATGGTAACGGATGAAGCCCCTAAAGTCATAGTCGGCGACCATGAAAGAGCAGGAATTGAAGCATTTCTGTTCAGGGCAACTGCCCGAGCGAATGGGCTGAAGTTGCAAGCACTTGAAACGTTAAACATGGTCTGAAGATTTATGTTTATATACCGTCAGTCTAATGATGTAAGATACTAATAGCTCTGACAAACTCATGAAATTCGTTTATACGTATATAGGACAAAGGGTTGTAATGATACAGAAGTCCAGAAGTTCCTATTAAAAAACATAACTGATATCAATCATGATATTTCGTAATAACCTATTTTTGTTTATTCAGGGAAAGAATTAGGAGCAAAGTTCGTATCCTTGGACACACTAACGAGAGAAAGTGATTTCGTGATAATAGCAGTCCCCTTAACAAATGAAACGGAAGGCATGTGTAACGAGGATTTCTTTTCTAAAATGAAGAAAACTGCAGTATTCGTCAATATCAGCAGAGGACAAGTAGTGGATCAACCGGCTTTGATCAAAGCTTTAAGAAACGAAACCATTTTTGCCGCTGGTTTGGATGTAATGACACCTGAACCATTGCCTTCCAATCACGAATTACTCACGTTGCCTAATCTCGGTGAGTACTACTTGATATCTTTTTAAGATTATTTATTCAGTGAGATAAATACTTCAATTCGAAGTATTTCGAATTGCTCGTCTATAATTTGTTGAGTAAAGAGATTTCAAATTCATTGGTACTAATTATATAAACTCCAATATATATAATAAATTGTTTGAGATCAGAGATGCCTGATATATGTCCCATACACAAAAATTTTAACAAGTACCAATCTTCATTTCAATTTGATCTCTACTTTTAACACGCTTTTTTATATTATTATATTATTAGCTTCACCTGTTTGTATGTTTGCTTGTAACTCTCAAGCTCGAGATCTGCATTTGACAGATTTATCGACATTATTGCTTGATCTATTCGCGGGCAGATGGCGCTGTACGTAACTACTTGATATATCGACATAATTGTTTGATCTATTCGCGGATAGATGGCGCTGTACGTAGCTTCCTTAATATAATTCGAACTCACTTTACATGTATCTGTTCATTTGGAAAAAATATTTTTTTCATTAACACGCGCGCCTGATGCTTTATTTGTTACCCTCCTTTGCGCACCTGCTGCCTTGGGCTTGGTAGATGATTTTCAGAATCGGAAAATATCAATGGTCATTTTTCTAAACAATATACGGCTGATTGACACCAAAGTTTATATAAAAACACATTCTATATAGGTTTTAAGGTATTGACATACGATATGTACATAGTGTATCACAGTGGCAAATAAATAAATAAATATAGTTTAAAAATACTAAAAAACTCTGTTTCGTAGCATACGAGACTAAAAAATTAAAAATAAATATAGTTTAAAAAACTAAAGAACACGCTTTTGAAGAACATCGAAGTGAAAAGTTGAAAGTATTTTTTTTTAAATAAGCTTTTTATTTCGATGTTCTTTAAAAGCGTGTTTTTTAGTTTTTTAAACCATATTTATATTATGTTCACTTGTATCTTTGTTTGTTTGTAACCGACTCCTTTGGACTAACTTTAAACGTATAGATTTATTTTGAATTTTGTGCACTCATCAAGAATCGTATCTCAAATCGTATTTCAAAAATTCCCTTTGGTTGAAATATTTTTAATAATTTATTGTTGTTCTTTCATTCATTCACATTCCTTCCTTGTCAGAAATAAAATTATTCATTCATTTTTACCAACATTTATTTTGTTTTCTAATAATCCGGAAAGGCAAACTTTTTGTAATAGTTGCAAAATGATTTTTCCTCTTCATTTCAAACAAATAAGCTTTTTGAAATAGGGCTTGAGAACATCGAAACATTTGAATTTTTTTCTAGTATTGCTCCCACATTTGGGAAGCGCAACCAGACAAACCAGGGATGCCATGTCACTTTTGACGGCCCAAAATATTTTGAGGGGTCTTGGCGGAGAAGAAATGTTTACCCCAGTCGTTTAAACATTATTATAGTGATAAATGTATTCTACTTCAATAAATAAACTTGTTTACAGATGTGAAAGCCTCAACCATTTTCTCAAGAGTTAAATATTTTGTGAGATAATCCGAATAAAAATGTCTATTAATGATTTCATGTGTTTATTTATCAGTTCCCATAAAAACTTCTTATAATACATTGCAACAGATATTGTCAGTCATTGAAGTAATACTTTTCTCCCCTTGTACTAAACATCACATACGATTGAGTATACTTGAAGAATAATCAACCTCAACCTAACCTAACTTAAAACTTCACAGATTTTTATTATTGCGTTCAGTTGCTGAGTTCATAATGCGTGGAATTCACAAAAATATACATTATTTTCAACTCAATTATCGATTAAGAAAGTACCACATTCTGGTTGATAAATTATTAATTGTTTCTTATGAAAATGTCGACGTTGGAATGTTTATTTTTGGAAAATTCAGATGGATGAACCGTGTACTTTGCGGACTTTCATTTTAAAATTAGTAAATTTTGATAATGTTTGTCCGGAACCATGACAGTTCATTTAGAGAAAAGTTCAAAAACTTCAGTCGGTACTTAGCATAACCAGCCTTTTTTGTAAATATTGAGTGGCATCTAAATCTTCACAAATATCATTTAATAATAATAATAATAATAATATCGCCTTTATTATTTCATAACCAAAACAAAAACTCAACACAACTGACATATTCAAATAGCTATAACTAGAAATAAAGGGCGAAGTTCATCGTCCGTAATAGATAAATCACGGAAAATGTTCTTCCACTTAACCTTAATTTCTAATTTATTAGAAATTAAATAATTTTCAAAAAGAGCTCTGTAGAAAGTTATTGAAGTAGGTCGAACCTACTTCTTCATTTTTCACTCTGAATGAAAAATTATATTTCGTCTAGCCTGTATAACATTCTGAAAATTTGTTTCATATTGTTTGATACTACATAAAATTAACAAACATTTGCATGGAACAGAATTGTTTTCTTCAAACAGCATGCAGGCACGGCAATTCGAAACCCACTCCCTCCTTTCGTACCTCATCTGTTCATGAGCAGATTTGAATAGGTAGCAAAAGATGTCTTTAAATGATCAGCTAACTCATGCAACTCCACTTTTTGATAATTCAAAACGATTTTGTTGATTTTTTGTTTTCTGGAGTTACTGCCTCTTTGGAGGTCCACTGCGTTCATCAGTGTCTATACGATTACGTTTGATGTCAGAATTCAACGTTTAATTGTTGTTCCTGATATTGATAAAACAATAACTCACAAACTTATGAACAGAGTATCATGAAATTTCAACAGCTTCCTTTTAAAGGTTAGTACTGACTGAAAAAGCGGTGAATGCAATAAGACTAGTGCCATCTATGTGTTAGGCCCAATACTTTTAGCGCATGTAGTACATGTTCTTTAAGTAATATAAATTATTATTTTCCTTGTTTGAAATACTTCTGATTTCAAATAATGTAAAAGCCAAGCAGAAAATATTGAAAACGAAGCCGTTCTTGAGGACTTTTGAAGATTGCCTGCTTTTCGAAAGAATGCATCAGCTTTGCATAGTTTATTATGTAATACCTGGCGAAATATTTCTTATCTAAAAGGCACTTTTATGTCTGAATTATATTAGAAATGTTTCAACAATTTTTGGTTCAGATTCTATTTCAAGATGAAAAAGTATGGTTTGTTTAGAAGGCCATTCAATATATTCAGGAAGTGATTATGGTTTTCGAACTTTTCTGCCAACACAAAAGTTGTTTGGTTTTCATAACTTTATAGAAAAACAAAAGATGTTTCAGATATTGTTCGCTCGAACTCACTACATACATACCAGTTCGATGATAACCATAACAAATCAACAGCACTTTTCTCAATTTTCTGTACAAATCCCGCGAATCCTCACATAATAACGTCAACACAATCCGCTTTTGAAATCCAGAAAAGTGTGTTCTGTCACAGACACCATGACGTTCTCTCTTTTGTGTCTGCAGTGCCTAAATATGTAAACGGATACAACAACTACCGAAATCAGGATTACCACAGCGACCGCACTTAGGGCGACCGAATTCAAGTAGGCCGTGGGAAATCCTCTGTGGGCCGAACAGTTGGATTCCTGCTCATCGTTTCCCGAGGGACAGTGTCTCAGGCCGTCGCACCAAAGTTCCGAACTTATACAGGCCCCCAGCTCCGGACAGCTGCAAGAGTTGAAAGATATCAGGAAGTTGGATGATTGGAGTATGTTTTCTTTGTTGGAGTTGGAAACTGTATCAGAACTGAAACCACTGCCGGGGTTTGACAGAAACTCCCTCGGCTTTTAATAACTCTTGAAACTTTTTAAAATCAGTTTTATTGTTCAATCTTTAACGATTCCCATTCTCCAGAACTGATATATTTGAAAGTTGAAAGCATTTTCGTTTAAAACGAAGAAAATTAACATATTTTTCTCATTGCTGAATTATGAAAACCAACAGAGTGAAAAGGATATAGCATAATATTCAATACTAATGAATATCTAATAGTCAAATAAAACATGTAACTTGAACTCACCTATGTTGACATTCTGGAGGTGCAATCACCGAAAAAGAATTAGGCAAAATCAACGCTGGATTTTTCGATACTTCCATCCACGTGACAGCAAAACTACCAGTCTCTTTTCTCGAAAATTCAATTATGAAACTTCTGGAATTTTTATCCCGCATCTTTTTACGATTATACAGATTCCATCCCTCAGAAAACATCTCCACAACATCATCCACACTCTCGTGATGCGGGCAGATTATGTGCACCACCTTGGTTTCACCTGCTGGATACACAAGAATCCGATTTTTGCTGGGGCAGAGCCGTTGGTCCTTCTTCTGGGTACCTTTGATCTTGAGGTAGATGAAGTTATTCTCTTCCTCTGGCTCGATCAACCAGGGTTGTTGCAGGCAAAATGTAACGCTATGGTTCTGATAAAACTTGTCTTCTGTTTCTCTCTGTTCTTGATTTCGTATAGTTACCTCACCACTGGAGCCTCGAAGTCTTCTATCGCTCCAGGGGTTCAAGCAATTGTTTTCGCTAGGAACTAGCTCGTAGTTGGCGTCGAAAAAGTAACTAGTATGATCCTCCGTTAGATTCATTTTCTTAACGACGAATCTAACTACCACTTTACTGGAGGTTTTGGTGGTGATACTGAACGGTTCCGCGATATTATGACAAATGCAATCCCGGACAAACTCCACGTCGTTCCACGGATATTCCAGAATCTGGATGAAAGCTACTCCTTCATCCACCCTCTGAGGTCTACACTCCCACCTGTTTGCATCTGGATCGTGTACCGAATGGCACTCTTTCGATCCGAATTGAGCCTTGTTGAACGTAACTTTCAACCTTTGATGATCATTCGATTCGAACTGATATGTGCAGGTTAAGTCTTGTTTTCCACCTCGCCCGAAAAGAAAGACGATTTTCGGTGAGAAAAATCTTCCTTTCGAGCCTTGGAATAGTCTATCACAGGGGTTTCTGGAGAACTGTGTTCCCTCTTGGAACAAGTCTACGAATTCATATCTAAGTAGGAATTTCACTGGATACATGGTGCTGCCGTACCTGATGGAATGGGATATGGTGAGGTCAGTATTCGTACTGACGTAGCTCTCACTCAAACCGCAGGGTCGGGTGAGCCTGGTGAGGTTGTTCAACAAATGGTGATCGCACAACTTGGGCTTATCGTCCTTGCAGAATTGGCCGATTAGTGGAATAGTGTTTTTGGTTTTTATATCTCCGTCCCATATTTGTAGCTGGACGTCGCAGTCTCCTGCATTGAAATCCGTCTGCCTTTCGTTGGTGACTTGATATTTGATGAAAGATATCCAAACTATCTCTGTAGCATGGCCCCGGAAGTGGTAATGACAAGTTGTATTTGGGGGCAGTGAGTGAAGAGGACTTTTCAGGTATCCTGAAGTATTTTCAAAGGTTGTTACCAGGAATTCGCACTTCTTTCCGTGTTCGATGTATGTTGGAGATTCTTTATTTACATAAAATACCTAGAAGGAAAAATGAGTCAGTATATTCTACAATAGGCACTAGGGTCGAAGAAAATAACTCTGCGAGAGCGTTAACAACAAATATTAACTAGATCAAGATTATTCAGGATTGATTTCCTCTTCGTTACACAAAAAAAAATCTTTGCTTCATATTACTGTGACCACGTGTAGGTGAGCACTTGGTGAACAACAATTTATAATATATTGATGGATGTAGCTGTTACTACGTGGTAGATCATAATGAAAAGAGAAATAAAAATTTTTATGTTTTTTACCACTAACTATATACTACTGCGGTAACTAACGTTACCGCAGTTTCGTCCTATATGGACATTTTCAAACTTACACAATTGACATTCGTCAATATATACCATGCAGGTACTTGATTGAGGTACCTGTATTTACAGTTCACAATGCGGATGTGCTAATTTAAAACCCGGAGAGTAAATTAAATTGATTTGATCATTTAACAGGTTGCAACCGCAATTTTTATGCTTGTAAATTTCCAAGGCTTCTAAATAATTGAGTTTGCAACCCTTCCTTGCATAGTGCAGAATTTCCGTATCGTTTAGATTCGGAAACTTGTGGTTGCATGACAAGGAATGGTTTGAAAACGTCGAATCATTTTTTCCCCAGTCTGAAGGACCTCTCATGTTCAGCATACCGTTATTGGAAATTTCATCCGCACGTCCCACATAAACACTATTGCACTCCGGATTTTTCTAACTTGTCGACCTTATCTTTGGCATTGAAAAGGAAATGAGATAACCTGGCATGTGGTCTGAATGCTACTTCCACATTGTTTTTTCTGA
>WOGP01001710.1:1780-18338 GCA_015342065.1 Leptinotarsa undecemlineata | reverse complement strand
ATAGACCTTTAAAACAAGGTGCCACTCAACCTACTTTCCCTATTTAAATAAGGGTCGTCGGACGCACCTCTCCGAGGGGGTGCGTACTACAAAAAATCTGATTAGTCTGAAAGGTGTCCCCCTTTAAATAAAAATCGACGTGTCCGAACTTTTTTTAAAAATCTTACGTTTTATATTCAAAAACGGCTCTGTTAAGTTTTCGTTGTTACACACTGTATAGTAATGAAAACTAACAAAAAACTAAATAAACAGTATATGAAAAACCGATAACTAATTATAAATAAAAATATATTTCACATATTTTTTTAATCAAAGGAAAGGTAACCTCAGTTTTTCAATATCATTGCAATGAGTATTGAAAGATCTGACAATTCTGCATAAAGGAGAGTTTTTTCCTGAATTGGTTTTTCCAAATGGGGTTGCAAAGAGATCATGATTTCGCAAGTCTCTGCAAGGTGTATTCTTTGACATTTTTGTTATCAACGTAGGACAATCGACACGTTTATTGAATAATTTGTACAGCATTGATATATCTGACATTTTTCTTCTTCTATCTGTAAGGGACAACAAAGAATATTTTTTGTAAACTGGACGGAAATTTCCATTGATTATAGAAATGTCACTTTTAAGAGCCAATTGTTTGACGAATTTATTTTGTACACTTTCAATTCTCTGTTGGTAAATTGAATATTGTGGACTGCAAACGACAGATGCAATGTTCAAACGGCTATATAAGAGTAGGTAACATAGATTAAGAAGAGTTTTTGCATTTCTGAAATGTCTTGTATTTCTTATAATGAAACTCAATAAACGATTACACATATTAACGGTCTTCTCAATGTGGAATTTAAAAATCATTTTGAACTCCATTATCACCCCCAAATCACGTACTTCATAAACAGTTTTGATTTTGTGATTTCCTATTTGATATTGAAAATAAATGGGATTTCTATTTCTGGTGAAAGTTATTTTGTGACATTTATCGAGATTTAAGTATAGGCTACTATTGCCACAGATTTCTGCAAATGCTTCAGAATCATTTTGCAATCTCTCACAGTGCTGGATTTCTTTGATGATTCGATAAATCTTGAGGTCATCGGCATATAACAAAACGTTGGAATGTTGAAATACTTTAACAATATTGTTAATATAAATTATAAAAATTAATGGTCCCAAGTGACTCCCCTGTGGTACACCTGATGTAACCACAAAAGGTTCTCCTTCAGAGTGAATTTTTTTCTTGTAAGGGAAATTTTATAACAATACGCTTTACGTAGTGTAGCGTTTCTGAATTTTTTATTTAAATGAAAACAATTTTAGAATTTTTTCAATGAGTCATGAAAAAATATTTGTTTTTTATTTAATCACTTTAGTTTTTTAGAATTCCTTTTTTTTTAGTTTATAGTTTGTAATAGTTCGATTTAAATATTCGTCGAATTGAATTATTGCTTAATTTTGTGGTTTATTTTAATCTAAATTGATGATGAAAAAAAAAAAAACACTTGATTTGAATCGCCATAGTAAGCAAAATTTTAATTTCTTGATTCGCATCAAGTTAACTCTGCAATAAGAGGAAACTATAAAGCCTTCTTTTTATTTTTTACCATGAAAAGTGGGGGTGCAAGGTCAACTTGAATAGAATAATTGAAAAATTAAAAAATCGGAAACAAGAATTATTTTCTCAACATTTGTTTATTGTTGAAATAAATTAATTTTTTTCGAAGCACATAAAAAGAAGTTTAATAATGGAGATTTTACTACACATTTATACTTTCTACGCTTTCTACACTCAAGTTCAAACAATCCAAGTATCTATATTAATTCCAAAAGCTGCAACCCTTCCCCAGTTGAAAACGACGCCACTGACGCTCTCGTTCAGTTTCGTACTCGCATTTAACCTTCCATTGTCACCACCAGGTTCTTAAAATAACTAAGGTTCAAAAAGACAAAGAAGAATGGGTTAATTATCCTCATTTAGGTTGATTAACGACGTTACATAGTAAGAATTAAGAAACGGAGTTAATATAGTTCAACCGGATTGTACTAGCTATGTTTTCGTTTTCAATTCTCCTCCTACGCATTCTGTAATTGAATGATGAAAATTCGAGTGGAATACACGCGTCAATGGTTTGACAATCAATGGAGAATTTGATTTGCCGCGATCCCGATCCCGCGATCTGTGGTTTCAGAGATAAACCGAGTTGACAATTTGAACCTGTATGCAGGTAGGTACTTGATAGGGATTAAAGTCATTTATTGCATTTGCAAAAAATAGCGCAGCACTTGGTATCTGCGCTAGACAAATAATTCCGAATATAACACCGAATTTTGCTTACAAAAATTATTCTCACGGTAGTGACAATTATCACAAGTTTTCAGCATTTCAGGCATAGAACATATATTCAGAATTTATTGCTGGCCAATGTAATATTTATCCAAGAAACTCAAGAAAAACCAGGTACGACCAGAAGACTTCACATTCCCTTGAAATAATTTTATGGACGAACTTGAATTAAGAATAAGCTCTAAAATATATCACCAAAGATGACAAGTATATTGATTAGCTTAATACAATAAGAAATCGAGAATATACCAAAGGAAGTTGGCAAAATTCAGTAACAAAATTGATTATAAATATTACTCGAGTTTTATACCAACATCAAAACAGTTATTTTAACCACCTCGACACGTGTTTTAATCACCAAGTGAACATCTCCAAGAGAAAGATTAATCTTCCTCTTCAATCTTCTTCTTGTTGATGATCACTTGGTGATCGAAACACGTGTCGAGGTTTTAAAATAACGGTTTTGGTTAGGAAAGAACTCCAGTAATATTCATTACTACACCAAAGATTCCAAACAGCGTATTATAAACAAAATTGATTATGATAAAAAAGTTTATATAATAATTTTGTTGGATCGGTCCAAATTCCCCCTCCCATTGATCCGCCCTTCCTGCTAACAACCAGATCACAAATTGTTATCGTATCAACCAGTTTGAAATACGGATAAACTCAAATGGAAAAATAAATAGTTCAAGAACTGTTCGGTAGGTGTACCTTCTTCCCATTAACACTCAAAAAGACTTGCATCCTGCTGAATCACCAATCTCTAGCCAAAATAACAATAATAAAAGACTCGCATCATACTGGATCACCAATCTCTAGCCAAAATAACAATAATACTCAAAAGACTTGCATCCTGCTGAATCACCGATCTCTAGCCAAAATAACAATAATAAAAGACTTGCATCATACTGGATCACAATCTCTAACTAAAATAACAATAATTCTCAAAAGACTTGCATCCTGCTGAATCACCAATATCTAACCAGAATAACAATAATAAAAGACTTGCAACCTACTGAATCACCAATCTCTAGCCAAAATAACAATAATAAAAGACTTGCATCATACTGGATCACCAATCTCTAACCAAAATAACAATAATAAAAGACTTGCAACCTACTCAATCAACAATCTCTAACCCAAATAACAATAATACTCAAAAGACTTTCATCCTGCTGACTCACTAATCTCCAGTCAAAATGGCAATAATATAAGACTTGCATCCCGCTGAAACACCAATCTCTAGCCAAAATACTAACTTCTGAAAATACTTTACTAAAGCAAAACCAATAATCTCGGTCAGAGTTTTGGTGATTTCAGCTTGTCATCAATTGGAGCCATTATAAAATAGTGACACCCTAAAGTTCACTTCTGGCAGGAGCAAATGGCAGTCTACCTGACTGTGAAGTAGTTTATGCAAAAAAGTTATTGAAGCACATCTTCTCCTTTTTTCTAAAAAAACTAATTGAAAGTAATTGAGAAGACTTTAGTGGTCAGAACCCCTATCTGGATAAATTCCAGTGTTTTTGAAGTACAAGAATTTCAAAAAATTTCTTTGAATTTTTTCAATAGAGAACTCATGAGACAAGTAGTAGGGGCTCCAAATAATTAAGCAGTATGCAAGCTTGGATCTGACATATGAGAAATATAATATCTTCAAGGCGTTTATGTTTGTGAAGTTTTGACAATTTCGTGTGATAAATCCTAACATTTTATTGGCTTCGGAAACTTTTTTGTTTATGTGATTGGCAAATGCCATTTTAGAGTCAAAAAAAACACCTTAATCCTTAGTCTCCACACAACGGGTTAGCAAACTACCTTGAATATTGTATGGATGTTCAATATGTCTGTGTTTTCCACTATTTTGGCAAAGCTATGTAATCGAAATAGGTCATTTATGTACTCCTTGACAAAAATTGACCCTAGAACCTCCCTTGTGGTACACCATAAGGAAGGTTATGAGATATTCTACCAAGAATTGAAGTATGTATAGTTGTACATTGTGCTTGTCCCACAGTTCCAATAAAAATGATGATATGAACTTAGACTGGCCGTCATTTCGCCCGGATATAAATCCGTTCGAGCAATCTGAAAAATACTGTTTCGAGGGTAAGAAAAATCCCACGATTGAATCTTCAAATCAGAAAATGTCAAAGATTCAAACAATTGTGAAAAAATGGTGAAGAATAAACGCTACAAATTTTATTATATTACAATTACAAATTGCATTTTAAGTGACATTGAAAGTAATTGGTTTTTTATCAAGAATATTCAAAAGTTATCTATAAAAATATAACTTTTCAGGATAAATAATAACTTTAATTATAATTCAACAAGAATGAATCTACCACAAAGCCGCATTTCCACCGCCAAATGGGAAATCGTACCTATATGTACTGACTATTGTGAAAACAATTAATTGCAATTTGAATGATTTGTCACAAATTTCTACGCATACTTTACATAAGCATATTTATATAATAACGATATTCATATTAATTTCATTCAGAAATAGGTACCTACTAGAAAGCTTGATTAATATTTGTAATTTCTATTAATTTGACTCCTTTCTTCAAAAATGAAAATTTTTCCAATAGTCTAATGTCTAATTGATTATTACAATTCTGTTGAAATAAACTAGCTAAATTTCAATTTATGCTTATTGAGATATATTTTCATTGCCGTGTTTCGAAAAAAAAAAGATAAGGAAATTTTGACATGTTTAAGTTGACCAATACAAAAATAAAAAATTTAGCACGGCATTGAAAAAATACATCTAATGGTCATGTTAGTCAATAGAAAGTGATTAACAAAACCAATGAGTAAATGAGCAAAATTCGTTAATTTATCCTCGAACAAAAAAAAATGAGATCCGAAATAAAGCAAGTGATTTGTTTATTTGAAAATTGGCATCGATTCCAAACCATTTCACCACATATATTTATTAATTTATAAGCCATTTGACTTCAAGCCAAATTAAAATACCTACATAAAGTTAATGCCAGTTCTCTGAAATGAATAAAATAAATAAAGTCAGTCGTTCCAACTTTCCACTTCTCCAATAGAATGTAAAAATGGTGAACTCAAAAAAAAATGCAAGCATCAATACAAATTCTTTAACGTACTAGCAAAGAATAGAAAGCCCAATTCTTTGGTAAAAAAAGTTCACAATATACTTTTATAAATGGAGAAAAATTATCTATGGAGAAAAAGATAAATCGTTGTCAATCTATCCATAATTTAAAAAGTAAAAGTAACAGTTTATTGTAAAAAATAAATGAAAAAAAATATTGCCAAAAATTATAATCGGTATTTTTTTGTTAGGGGGAAAAAATTTTAATTTCTCTGCATCAGGAACAATTTTGTCTTACGAAGAGTTTGATAAAAATGTGTTTCTTAGTATTGGTAACTGAAATAATGGTACAGAAAAATTTATACCAGAAAATACTAACTTACAACTAACATATCAGGAAATAATAAATTTTTCCAGTGAAAGAAATCTCTCTTATAATAATTTCGATTCATAGCCACATACAGACCCCGCTACTGCGAGAATGAAAAGCACGAATTTGCATACAATGGAGGGGCTCACGACGCATGCAGCTGACGCAAAATGTGGTTTAAATTAAAATAATGTATACTTAATTATTGGGTAGCAATTGAAAAACAGCGTTACGGCAAAAACAACAAGACCGCAGGAAAGTATTCATGAATATCCATCCATCATTATCACGCAAAGCTAATCGATTCGAAGACGAGATTTTCAAAAAAAAATTGTAATCAAAATATGAAAATTATGTTGCCAAATTTGGAAACTTGTATGTAGCTTCGTATGTATAAATAATATACTAAGCTAAGCACTCTTTGACAATATCGCATTCATTTCTTGTTTTCCAATAATTTTCAGATTTTGGAAGATGAAAATAGTCATAATTATTCCACAAAAAAAACTTTTGTTCAATATTTTAGATAACTTCAAGATTTCAAGTGAAATTATTTGTTTCTATTGAAAATTTCAAACAATCAATTCAAAAATGGTATCAAATCACGCTTTATCAGTTATTCGTTTTTTTTTGGCAAATTTTTCCATTTTAATGTTACTTTTCTTTCACACTAACTGAAAGTAGATGGTTTAATAAAAAATATTGTTAATAAAAAAAAACAGCGTATTTTAGGCCTAAAAAGAAATATTTTTAAAGACACTTATACCTACTGAATATTTTGCTTAAAAAATCTCACAGTATATTTAGAAGAAGAAAATCTATTTTAAAATATATTTTTTCCGTTAACCAGCTGTCGCGCCCCTACGAACGACAACCCTCAGAAGTCGAAACGTGTGCGAGCTAAGGATTTCCAACCCTAAAATTCATCCCATTTCATCCCCTGTACCATAGATCGACTTCACTCATTTTTTTCCGAAATGAGAGCACATGTTCTTATTTATATTTTCTTCTTCAAAAATTATTTGCATTGGCTTAGTGGCCGAAAAATTAACATTAACTCCAATAAAAATGCCATCTATGACATCTACAAATCAATTTGGTACTGAGTTCATTGAATTTTTGCAAGTAGTTTTGACTTTGATATTATGAAATGAAGAAAAAATGTTACGTATAATCCTCAATTTATTTTACATTTTCGCAAATAATTATCAATTGATGATTGAAGATATACCGATAATCATTAAAATTTGAAATAACTTCGGTACAACCGTATCTTTGAAGTTTCCAGGTTTTCATTTGAAATATTTTAGTGAAATTCGTCAACAAAATTCCCCATTATTGAGAATCCAATTTTAGTTAAGATAAAAAGAGCGAATTATATTTTCCTACAACTTAACTGGTTTATTTATTTAGGTGAATTATCTACAAATTCTGATTACACTTCCAAAAAAGGACTGGGAGCTTTTTTATTTGTTCTGGAATAACAAAAGTATTTACTAAAACACTTGATGAAACAGATGATGAATGTGATTGGGAAATATGTGCCTTTAACATAGATGAAGAATTATGCCAATGAAATCAAAATGAAAATAAATAACAGAAAATACAGAAGATAATGGGATATCAAAAGTACCCAAGGGAAATAAAAACGAAGAAAACAACATATTTGTATCTTTTGTTATGGTGGTGTGGTTTCATAGGATTAGTGGGGATTTTTCTCATTCATTGCACAATGTGGGGCTGAAAAATATTACCTTTCTTCCTATTCAACTGTTTGTAAAATTTTAAATTACCTAGTCATATTCAAAGTGGTCATGATCATTTCACTGTGTTTAATAGTTATTTGTATATCAAGGACGTAAACTAGGTTCTTATGGATTACACACAGAGTGTACTTCTTGCCTATTTTCTGGAAAAATTTAAATATTGTAACCCTCTTCTATGTGGTCATATTCCACGTTGAAAGCTACTTCAAATGTACATGATAATAGAGATATCAGTAGATATGCAAAATTGATAGCTTTTTATGAGTTACCTATAAGTACAATAGATATATAGACAGTTGATGATAGTTGTTGATGGATTCTCGACTCGTAATGTTCACTTCTGTATAATTCAGATATATGTTTCAATACTTTTCCATTTATTGAAACAATCTGAATATAGATTCAGGTATGAGACTGAAATTCACTTTAGCGCCCGCCGGAGCATAAAGTACTCAGCGGGTGCTAAAGTGCTACTTTACGCCTGCAAATTCGGGCGATAAAGTGCTACTTTACGCTCTGTTTTGCATAAAAGTAATTAAAACATTCCAATGAATAATTATACAAATTTGAGCTTTCAAGTCCAAACAAGATGTTCTTTTTTTATAATAAGTACCATCTGCTGATGATACAACTTTGATATATCGCAATAAAGATTCACAATTAATACACCTACAAATGGAAGCCGATTCAAAACAAATAGATATTTCGCTCAGCATTCACAATTTAACTTTGAATTTTAAAAAATCGTCAATTATGGAATTTATAAAACAAAGAAATTTATATGATCATGAAACAACACAGATCAAATCTTCATTTTCCATAAAATATACGTTTTGCAAAGGAATAATTGCAATAATGAATAACTAAATGACGTAAAACAATTTTCCAACATAAACAAATTTTTAAAAGCATTAAAAAACTATTTGTTTCATTAATTTACATTATCATATTTGTTTTTATTTTGTTATTGATTAGACTAATTTCGAAAAAGCTCCCTTTCAAGTTATACATATATTTATGTAAGAATATTTCTTGTATAAATAATTTCCTTTAATAACCATTGTAGTTTCTTGGAAATAAATATGTAAATGGATATTGAAAAACAATGTTGAAAAAACTCGTATATTCATTTTCTACAGATATAGAAATAAATAATATATTGTATTGTTTAAATTGATAAGGTATATTTTTAGAAGAGAATAATTTTTTGGAAAAGAAAGGTTTTGGATTTCTACTTCTCCATCTCGAGGGAGACAGCAATCAATTTAAAAAATTAAGTGTGTACGAAAATGTGTACATCATGCAAAAAAGTAACTTTCAGACACTCGAACCAGCTATTTTCATATAAACATTGAATTACTCGACAAAAAAACTTTCGAAACAGGCACAGGCACCGCTTTGAGAGCGCCTTAAGGATTTTCCTGTAGCGTTTGTGTTTTGTCTTAAAAAAATACTTTTATATGAAAGCTGAATTATACGAAAAATAGTTTTCTCTATTCTGTTTGTATTCTAAACATTAGTAATGGAATCGAATCAGATATCAGCCACTGGGTTCCTACACAATATAATCAATGAAATAAGTACAATTTCAATTACATTGAACACTGTCATCCTCATTGCTAGATAACCGATGTTTTGCCGTTAGACACTTTGCCTTGTTGGTTCTTTAGTAGCGAATACAAGATAGAGAAAATCAAGACGGAGAAGTAGAAAGCCACAACCTTTCTTTTCCAAAAAACATTGTATTGCATTGTCCCATAAACATGTGATGTTTTTTCTTGTTTCTAAATCTTATCTTTTTTTTTTCAAAAATACTACTTTGTTTTTCAAACATTTTTTCTAAATGTATGATTAATTTAATATGGATCACAGAAAAAAGAAATAGACACATACTTATATGTTACAATTGGAGAAAAAAATCACTATTTTGATTCTATTCAACATTTCCAACCTCTTTCAAAAAACTATCGTTTTTCAATTCAATAACATATTTGATACCGCTAACCATATTGAAAATATGACCCACAATGTCGTTTAAACAAATACATAACGTTATCAAACGAGAGCATGAATCACAAGAGAATATTTGAAAACAACACGTTCCAAGTTTTGACCATCTGTTCAACTTTTCCTTTGTCTACGACACGTTTGTAAGACAGCGATTAGTTCATCACGATCGTCAATAGCAAAATATGGAAAAAATTCGATAAGCGCGATGCATGGCAGTAATCGCGAGAAAATTTAGCAACAACACACTAATCATCAACGTTTGAAAATGTGACCGAAATTGTTCTACCATGAATCTAGATTTTAAGAAAATTACCTTGAAGGAATTCATGAAAACATAATTTATGTGTAATGAAAATGTTCGTACCATTCGGGTAGATTCTTGTGTTTTTTTTACAACGTAATTCAAATCAGATATTGAGATTAATAAACAAAATATGGTCCTTTTTTGCCAGTTAAATGATTTGGTGGAAGGCATGCCTCACAGGCATGGCCATTTGCTTTAAAGTATAAGAAGAATTCTTCTTCCAAAAACTTTAAAACCGTTTTAAAACATGAATTTTCCACTTTGTGTTCGATTAATTATTTAAACAAAAGTGCAATTTGTCTGTAAATAACAATAAAATATAGAATCAAGTTTTGCTTATAGTACCGTTCTATCAAGAGGATTTACGTTAAATTTTTATACATGGTAGTTGCATAGCTATACTTAGTAGGTGGAAGAGTTATTGAAACATACGTGTGTAATTCTAATTTCATTCTATTGAGAAACCAGTATATAAAAAAATTAATTAGATAATGAGGCTAATTAAGGAAATTTGGTTTTTTATTTACTTAGATTTCAATCCGCAATAGAGTTCAACTTTGCCTGTAAAATCATTTGGATGGCATGCTTCAGAAGCGTGGCCATTTGCTTTAAAGTAGAAGATTCTTCTTCAAAATTTATAAAATTGTGTCAAAACATAAGTTTTCTGCCTTGAGGTATGATAGTTGTATAGCTATAGTTAGTAGGAAACACACAGGTGTTTAATTCAAATTGTATTCTATTGAGAAGCTAGTATATAACAATATTATTCAGATATTGATAATAATAAACGAAATTTGGTCTTGTTTTGCCAGTGAAATGATTCGAAAGGCATGCTTCAGAAACGTGGACATTTGCTTTGATGTATAAGAAGAGATAATCTTTTCAATACAATACAAAGTGAATATTTTGACAAGACAATAAACAAAAATATGAGTGAGAATTTTTTATGGGAGTTTCAATCATCTAGTTATTAGATTCTAATCGAGTGAATACTAGTTAAAAAGTCAATACTGACTGATGGAGTGGATCGAGTCCCTAAAATTAAAAAAAATTAAAGCGCGAATCAAGTCTGGAAAGCCAGTAGGCCGTTGAAATCTCTGGAAGGGTCATTCCATGAACATCTCGTTTAGAAAATGAAACAGTGTGTGAAGAAACTACGACCAATAAATCGTACACGGAATACCTCGAATTAATATAATAAAATTGGAATGAAGACAGTTTGTGGAAATGCGAAGCTAAATCTCGCTGGCTCAGTCTCAAAAAGAAACTGAAATAAATGCTAATATCATCAGAAAAACCATTTGGCAGTGGTTTCAATAACGCCTTGAATAACATTCAAACTAGCAATTCATTCGAAAGATGCGGAAAGTAACCTTGGGGGAGAGGGAATACCCAGATATAAATATCGACAATATTATATCGAGTCGTTACATTTCGAATGCATAATTTCTCGTTTCACAGATAATTTGTTGTTGATTTATAACAGGAAAACGTTCGGTAAATTAGTATCACGGAAATCATTATAATTGTGAGCGAATTTAGAAGTTTGTTTATTCTTTATCCATTATCGACATGACCGAAAAATAGTTGTTTGTTTGGACTGTTTCAGATCAATGTTTGTAAAAAAATACTTTTGCTCCTCATGTTTGAAGACAGGATATGAAACTTTATAACAAAACCCGTGTTTTCTATGTAGTACAAATTAGTATGTAAGTACCAATATGGATCAGAAACATGACACAAAACGTTGTTAACATTTTCTCATACATAATCATAATACTGGCTCACAGAACAATACATTGTAGATTCACTAGTCATTATGAGGAGTCGACTTTTCAATTTATCTAAAAGAATATTATAAAAAATACATGTAACTGCAAAAATTTTAATTTTTACTACTGTTCCGTATGACAGTAATTAATGTTTTCCTAGAGTTTGAAGTTCGAATGAAAATACCTAGATGTCGCTCTATTCGTATGGTCCATTGTGTAAATGTGAACAGATATAAACAAAAGTGGCGCAATTTCCAACTAGCTTCTAGAGAGAAACATCTGAATTGAAATGGTGTGCCCAAATGCTGACGAATTTATTAGCAATTCTTAATTCAATCAAATGTTATATTCTTGGCAAAACTTTTAATGAAAACCAGGTACTTCATTCCTAGATTTTTGACACTGCGTGAAAATATGTTACTAAATTTTTTCAGTAGCGACAGATGGCAGATCACTCTGCGACTTCGGTTTAGCTGTCGATAAATGTCCTAGTTTACTTTTGGATTTATAACATTTGCTTCTTGGATTCATGATTCACTTCTTTCTATCGGTCAGTTATTCAACACCATCTCTCAAAAACCTTTTCTTCATAAGAGAAAAATAGTTTAAGAACTTCGTTAGAGTATATACAAAAATTTATCTGAGAACAGATGAAGGCCAGACAAATCACCTGATCTTAATCCTTTAGAAGCTTTTCTTGACCCAATTTGAAAAATATGCAAAATTCTACCAAAGCAAATTATCTGGAAGATTTACGTTCAATGATTGTATCAAATCCGAACTTTCACAATTCTTCAGAATTTTCAATTCTGAAGAATTTAATTCAAAAGACCAATTATTTCTGAGATATTCAAATCGGCATGCGAGAACTATTATTTATAGTAGCACTAGCTGGCAAAATCGTTTAATTTTTTCTTCAACAGAATTTTACGAATTAACATTTAAAAGTTAATTTAAAACAATTTCTGTAGAAATATTGAGGAAGAACGTCCCAAAAAAGTTAAGTGGCTGCTAATTTATTCAATTTGTAATCCCCATGCAAATTACTCGATTTTCTGACATTTTAAGGCCGTCTTCAAGGATTCTTGAAAATTTCACTGAAATCGAATGACATGATATGCAAATATGAATCCCAATAATCTCAATTTTCATCTTTCTAAATACTAATTTTGCCCTCGATTTACACAATTAGATAAAGAAATGGGAAATGTCATGTCATTGTATTTAATCAACTTCTTGAATAGTAAAAGCTGCAGAGAGACGGAATCTTGAGTTGTTGTATCACCTAATTCAGCTCGATAACATTATATTGCAGATCATTCATTAAGAAGCCAATACCTTGCAAAATATACCAAAAATAATTTGCATTTCAATTATGTAAAACTGTCATTTATTTTTGGCTACGGCAACGGCGCTTTTTTATCTACTCGGTTATGTCAGAGTTTTTAGAAGTGAAATTAGTTAATACTCGTTTCGAGGGCACCCGGCGATTTTGAAAAAAATTTTGAGTGTATTTTGATGCGTAGATTACGAATCCATAAGAAAAAAGCGGCGCTCTCCCTTATTTACAAAGTTACGGCCCTTCAAAGTTCAGAAAAGAGCAACTTTGCAGCCTCTTTTTTCACAAGATAAACTGTTTAGAAACACAAGCATTTATTCACTAGGTCACTTTACACCTTATTCCTTCTTAATTGACACTTTTCAATTCAATAATCAACATTTCTCTTATAAAAAACTTAATTTAAAAACGAATGCTTCTTCTCGTGACATTATTCTATTTCTAGGTTAGTTATTAGTGACATTTCAGAAAAAACGGTTGATATTTGCCGCCGCCTACTATTTCAAATTCGTTGATTTGGATTTTTAGTTTGACGTGAGTGATTAGAAAAACACAAAATGAATTTGAAAGAAATTAATAATTTAGTGAAAGTAAGAGAAAATTTAATTCCTTATTTAGTTCTAGTGGGAGTGTTTACAGCAACAATTCGTTGTACCAATTGCTATGAAGAGTGGAAATGGAATTATGACACACACTTTACTGTATATACTCCTTAAATCCTTCTTATCTCAATACACCAGCAAAAGCAATTTACGATCTAAAGATCGAAGGCAAAAAACATTTTAATTACTTTATGAATATTGACAGCATCAGTCGTACCAACTCAACTATGCCAAAACGTAAAATACAGAGATATTTAACCAAAAAGCAGCTCTGTACACTTTTTAACATTTTTATTTGAAAAATGTTGATTGTTGAAGTGAAAAGTGTCAATTAAGGAGGAATAAGGTGTAAAGGTAACCTAGTGAATAAATACTTGTTTTTAAATAGTTTATCTTGTGAAAAAGGAGGCTGAAAAGTTGCCCTTTTCTGAACTTTGAAGGGCCGTAACTTTGTAAATAAGGGAGAAGCCGATTTTTTCTTTCGGATTTGTAATCTACGCATCAAAATACGTAAGTACATTCGAAAAATTTCTGAATATCGCCGGGTGCCCTCAAAAAGAATATTTACCAGAATATCTGCAAATTTGTTATAACCAATCTCAAACATGTAGGATGTAGGTGAACAGCTGAATTTGACATTTCCGTATACAGTTGAAGTCTGATCATTTAAATACCTATTTGTTTGAAAGTAGCAACTTCAGAATTTTTCCGCGCGAAATTGTTCATCGTTGAATTTGTTTAAGAGTATTTTGAAGCCTCCCTGAAAATTTCATCAAAATCGGATAATGAACTATCCCCACCTTTACCGAAACGGTAATATCAGTCAAATTTATTCGACTAACCTACGCACATCAAGTATACGTACAGACACAACCTATGGAAAATCATGGCACTTGGCATTGAACCTCTTATCAGGAACGAAAAAGATATGAGACGTTCAAATTAGCAATCCCGTTGAAAAACTTGTAACACAATGTACGCCAGATTAGACAGAACGTAAATAAAACTGAGCTGTTAAAAGCGAATTAACTGCTGTAGCAGGAAACAATATCAACACGTTATTGATAAAAACAAATACGAATCGAGCGCTACTGCTGCCTCGCCAAGAAACGATGAATCATCACTTTCAACTGTTCAAACAATTGCGTAAGAACATTGGAAAAGGTGGAGCGATTTCGTTTTGAATCGCAAAAAAGTTAACAAATCCTAATCGCTAGCTGAAACCAGTCACAAATATATTTATCTTCTTACCATTTTGCTTTTTTCTGGAAACCGATAGCTGTACAAAAAGTCCGAGTTGTCTGCACACTCCGAATAATCCAAACCGAAATTCAAAAACGGCACTAGCTGAGACATATGTGGGCTGTACGGAAAATAAACCTGTACCACGAATAAAGACCAGATACGTTTTTATCGGCGAATTAACTGCACGATCAAGTAGCCAATGTTCACTAGAACAGAACAAATGAAGTATGAAGTGAAGATTGTTTGGCGAAACTGCTTTTATAAAACGTACAAGGCTGAGGCGATGTTGTGTCTCCGTCTTGCGCTTTCCGACGTATCGTTCCCTCTCTTTTCAGGCTTATACGAATAAATTGGACAGTGACGCAAATCGAGGGGGGAGGAGTGAGGAATGTGGACGGTAAGTAGTGAAATGTTCTCGGAAATTGGTTAAGTAAGTTCGCTATATTTTTCGAGTCGGTTTGGAGAATATCGGAAGTTTTGTGGAAGCAGGAAAATGTTTTATACGCTGCCTACCGGAAGGAAACAGCGAGATTAAGTCGCGGTGCTATCGATATAATCGAAATTAGCAGATCGCAAGCCCTAAAAAGTATTAATGACAGTTCAGTTTATAACCGCCTTTCAGGTCAAACTTTTTGCAAGTATTTCGACAACTATTAGATATTTTACAAATTTGAAACAATATTCAAAAAGACGAGGAAATTTCCCAAAAAAAAGTCATGCCTCCCTGAACTGCGTAACCAATATTCATACTTTTCCCAAAGGTTTGGAAATACGTCCTAAAACGGATACTCTGGACTTTTATGAGAAAACATTAGTTCAACTCATTACTCGAAAATATGAAAATTAGGAATTGAGAAAATTCAGGCACCTACTACTTGTGCTAATGAACTTCACAAAAAATTTTCTCGTTAACTTATGTTTATTCATACTTCTTGAAATAATTGATAGCTTCACAGTAAATTTGATAAGCTGAAATTATTGATGAATATACGTCGGATAAAAAGTATACATACAGTGTGTCAATTTTAAAACTCACAATGAGCTGGCTATATCTCCCGAACGAAAGCTGACATCGAAAAATGCTTGAAACCGTTGCTAGGATAGTAAGGGGGAACTAAAGTGACATGAACCCCTATCAAAACCCTCGGCCCCACCCACCAAAACACAAAAAGTTTAAATTGCAAACCCCTACTTGTGATACATCATTGAAAAGACTATAAAAAATGTTATACAATGGTAAACATAATAATTGTACAGGGTGAAGCAATAATTGTGAAACTTTAGCTTAAATGGAATATTTAATGAGGTTTTAGTTGAACTGCAAATTTATTAAAAATGTCAATTAAGTAAATGTTCAAAGTGGGTTCCGTTGTTTTGTAAACAATAATACAGCCTACTTTCAAATTCTGCATGAACTTTGGTAAATGATGTTCTAGTAATGGCGCGACATGCTTGCATAATTCTTTCTCGCAATTCCCCAAGCAACGCAGGTTGTTTTATAAACAACTGAATTGAGGGGACCCCACAGAAAAAAATCAGGTGACGCCAAGTCTGGTGACCTCAGTGGTCACTCAATGAAACCTCTCCTTCCAATCTATTTGTTCGGATAATTAGTATCCAACCAGTGTCTGAACTGGAGCTGCATAGTGAGGAGGTGCTCCATCTTGTTGGAAGTGCAGCAAATCTTCGTCTACAGCTAGGTTGCCTTGGTCGTCCCTTTGGTTCTCTAA
>WOGP01001709.1:0-17877 GCA_015342065.1 Leptinotarsa undecemlineata | reverse complement strand
CCCCGAAACAAAAATCTGGACACGACCTTAGTTTATAAGTTTGGTTTGAAGGTTTTGAGTTTTTCATTTTTGTGATACTTCTTAGTGTGGATGTTTCTGAAACTTTCAGATTGTTCAATGCTGGTTTTCTGCAAATCAATCAAATTATGTTGGACATTTCAAAAGAGGGAACCAAATCATTTATTATATTTGGGTTACACTTTTTGATAATGATTGAGTTGCTGTTTTTATTTGTAGAACTGCAGCAAAGTTTTCCTCTTGATAAGTTTTTCTTAATGATTTTAATTTGGTGTTTCAAATACTGTTGTAGAATAAAGGCTCACACAATTTGCTCTTTTATTTCTGTGTTGTTTTTTTTCTGACAGGCAATTTTTTGAATTCTAATAAACTTGAGCTTTGGAATAGCTAAATTAAGTCTTCCTTTCAAATAACTGCAAAGTGGCAATTGTTCAAGCAGTATCATTAAACTTTTATTACACGGTCATTTATATCTATATACAAAGTTTTTTTCATTTTTCTTGGTGATGGAAACAATTGTTTACTGTCTCCTATTATTCTAAATTGAAAATAGCAATGCTTTTTTGAAGGCTACTACAAAAACCTCTGTCCTGTATTCATCTGTTGACAGGATTTCTCTGTTGGTATGTAGATGGTAGATTTTTTAGTCAAATAGTTTCTTGATTTGGACCAGCAGTCTTTGCACGGTAGCATATGTATTTTCTCTCAGCCTTCAACCATCCTTATTCTCTATATTGAATAATGAGATTGTATTCAACTTTCTCCTCAGTTGTGGATTTTGGTTCAGTTTGGGTGACTTGCTGGTCATACTCCCCAAGATTTTTTGTTCAATGTATTGATGTGGTCTGGATCAATATTTGAGTTGGCTTGAATTAACTATATCAAATTTGCACTAACATTTTCCATGTTGCATCTGTTAGTAGTTTTGTATCAGTTATACTTAGGTCTAAGATAAACTCGGCAAGATCACCTGATCCGAGATTTGCATATCCAGTTATCCAGCACTATTTATGTTCTACGACAACTTCAAAATATTACCAGTTGCAATATATTAAAAATTACTTATTATTCTCTTTTTCATTCTCACATTGGTTATGGGATTGTTCTTTGGGGAAACTCACCTGGTTCTCTCAATATCTTTAGGTTACAAAAACTTGCCATTCGAATATTGGCAGATGTAGGTTTTCGGAACCAAGTCAGCCAATTTTCAAAAAACTAGGTATCATGCCTGTACCAACGTTATTTATTTTTCATGTTTTGCTAGAAATCCACAGAATTGTGAGCACCTTACCTAAACGTTCTAATATTCATCAGTACCGTACGAGAAACGCTAAAAAGATCTGTACAAATCGATATCGCCTTGCTAAATCACAAAAAAATTCTTTGGATTACTACTTATATAACTGCTTAGCAGTCAAGCTGAAAGATCTTAGTATGAATAAATTTAAAGAATCCATTTAACAACTACTTTGGAGGGCTGCTTTTACTCTGTCTCTGATTACCTGGGGTATTTTAAAAATCGCTCCTAAGTCTCAACATACAAGCAACATACTCATCTGACTACCGTAAATATGCTATATCATGTTGTTCTTTGATGTTTTTAATGTTAATCTTTATATTGCTCTATTTTTTATCTTAAATTATATTTTATACTCATCCGATCTGAAATTACTATTGCTGTGTGTAAGCATAGGTATGTAACAAATTTGTAATGACTTGCTACAAACATGTAAATTGTAATGTGGTTAAATAAACTTATATTCTATTCTATGCTTCTACACCAGCTTCATTTTCAAATTACTTCATAGGATAAGATCAGGACTTCTGTCAGGATTATTTCCTATCAAGTGTTTTTAAATCTCGAACAAACAATTTTGTTGATTTTTGATAAATTAAAAAATTATTACTTTTTGCAGAGTACCAGTTACCCGGAATACACAAGTAACCAGGTAAAACTAGAATTGGAGGTCACCCTGACCCCAGAAATTGTCAGCTCAGACAGCACAATCACCAGCACTGTAAACACTAGCAGCAGTGGTTCAAACACTTCATTAGTCACACCCTCTGTGAGCAAACCCATCACTACAGTGATACCTCCTACCACAATCGTTTGTCTCCCTTCTTCCGCCACGACAGCAACCATGATGAATTCTGTGGTGAACGATGCAACCCAGTGTGCTGCATTACCAAGACCTGGTATGGTACAAAGCTCCAGCTCTTTACCTTTGTTATCATTGAGTACCAGTCAGCCTATTAGAGCTTTGTCTGCTCACAGTAAAACAAAACCAAAGACTTCTCAAGGATCATCAGGAGGGAATCGCAACAGAGGCAGTAATAAGCCTCCTCCTGGTGCAGTGAATCTCGAAAGGAGCTATCAGATATGTCAGGCTGTAATTCAAAACAGTCCGAACAGGGATCAGCTGAGATGTCAGCTAAAGCCGCCTCCAAGCTTGTTGGCTTCTGTTCAGGTTAACAACGGCAAAAAGACGGAGAACAATAGGTGAGTTTTGATTTAATTTTTAAACATTCTGCATCAGGTTCTGATTTGATCACATCGAAATATTTACTAGGCAAACCCAGTACAGTTCAGTGACATCGTCCAGAGGCTCTAACAAACCGTTCACACCGCCTCTGCCAGCACCTGGGGGCTATCAGATGGTGCAGGGGAGCAATGGAATTAAAGGAATTTCACAGAAAAACAGAACCATTCCTTATTCACACCAAAGACAGCCAAGTCCACCAGTAGTTGTAAGGCATGTCTTTACTTCTGGACAGGGCATTCCAGTAACAATGGCCGTTCTGCCACAAGCTCCGGCACTAAGTCCAGAGGTGAGTTATTTGATGAAAAAATGTTGCTTGTATTTGGTGTTAGCACTATGTTTCATACTAATCTAGTAATAAAACTTCCTGATATGGTTATAGCGTATGATTTCCTACTGTGTAAATTTTTTCATACTGTCAATGAATCACCAAAAGAGTTGATAGAGAAATTAGAGAAAGTGCACACCAATTCGTTTTTAAAAATTAGGTACATTGGCATTTCTCAAGCAAGGTTGAATGAAGGGAACAAGGTAGATGGGAGATGTTATATACTTTTAGAGTATTGCTCTGTATACATAAAAAACAATTGAGAAACATTTCATTAGGAGATTTTCACTGAACAAGTGTTTTGCTATACAATAGATTCTTCCGGCGTGCCTTCTATTAAAGACATGCCTGTATGTTGTATATTTTTATACATATTTTTAATTGCTACATTGTATTATGAATAGGTTATATAATGTATTCTTAATTCTGATATTATTTACTTTGTCAATAAGATATTGTTAGAAGATAAAGTAAGTTACATCATCCTCATCATTTGGAGAATTGCATAGTATACTTTGTTTTTATAATAATAATGATAATTCTTTATTTCCAGTCAGATAAAATTGTTTAGGAAGTGTCAATACAAAATACAAGTTAAAAAAGAAAAGGAAAGGGGCAGACAGGCTCATACTCTAAAACGAAGATGAATATGAGTTATTGAAAGAATTCTTGCAAAACAAAAACATTTTTCTGAAAAATAATTCTTTTATGATTTTTTGATCACAGAAATTATTCAATGCCTTCAAATGATCTAGAATTCTAGAAGGTGGTTATATATCTTTGGACTAATGTACTCCGGTCCACATGAAGTTACTTTAAATCTAGCTGAGGGCAACTGAAAATGGTTCTTGGTTCTAGTATCATGTTGATGAAGTTTTAAATTTGTTGTAGAAGTTGATTTATTTTTGAACACATACATACACAGTTCAAAAATAAAAAGTGATGTTGAAATTAGGACTGTACTCCTTGAAGAGTGTCTTGCATGATGTATGCATGATGAACAATTTGCTGTGCACCTCGGAACTCTTTTTTGTTCTATAAAAACATTTCCCACTGTAAAAGATCCCCCCCAGAAGCAGACACCAAACCTGAGTCTGAATATATTAAGCAACTGACTCTTGGTTACAACTGTTCATAAGTTGATGAAGATATACTTCAATGAATGAAGTTTTAAAATAATTGGTGACAGTGGGCTTTCCAGTTGAGGAACTCATCTAGAATGATTCCCAAGAATCTTACATTGTGATCGTTATTTATTAGGGTCACGTTGTTGACTATGAAATATATGCTTTCCACTATGTTTTGCCAATTGTGAATACGAGTAACTTCTGTCTGCATTGAAAAATAAATCATTGTTATTTAAATTATTTTATATCCAGCTTACTCTTCTGGCACAATTGTTTTCTAATATTTTTGTATCTGGTGCAGATATAACTAGCGAAAAGTCATCTGCATAAGCGGTATAATGACCTTCAGTAACTACTGATTCAATGTTATTTACATAGTGTATAAAAAGTAGAGGACCATTATTGTACCCTGTGGCACACCCATACTTAGATTCAGACATTCAGAATCAACTCTATAAATTTTATATTTTCAATTTTCAAGAAATTAAGTCCGCCAACTGAGAGACACCCCTCTTATACCATACATTTCTAATTTTGAAATAAGTTTTTTATAATTAACGCAGTAAAATGCTCTACTTACATATGTTTACAAGTATTTGAACAAACAACATTACATGTGGAAATTGAAATGAATCTTTTTATCCTTATTTTAAATCAGATAATTTGTGGCACCATACTTCTATTTCAGTAAGAGTTATAGGAACGTTCTTGTAGAGCTCTTCAAGAGTAGTGTCATTTGCAAACACTGCGACTTTCTGACTTCAAATTATTCTGAAGATCATTTACGAAGAGTAGATGTCTCCTAGTTTATTGGTACAGACTGATTGAAAAATATGATGCCATATTATTTTTCCTTGTTGAAATCTCTTAAGAGATAATCTATGATAATATGTTACTATCGATAACACGAAACAGAACAGCATCAATCAATCGACTTATTAGTGACTCCAGTTCAAATAAAAGTAATGCAATGTTTTTCCTCTATAGGTGGTCGATGGCCAAAACCAAGTGGGCACTGTGGGTCAATACATCCTGGTCCAAAGGGCGGGGATTAATGACCACCACAGTACTCCTCGTTCGTCTAGCGCACCCCCCTCTCAACAACAAATGAGCAATGCCATAAATACTGGAAGCGGCAGCGTCCCCCAGATAGTTTCCGTAGGCGCCAGAGGCCGCCCGGCTAGCGTAGAAGTCGAGCATCCATCGCTGCAGAATCAGCCCTGCAACGATTTCGTAGTTCAATGCCCTAACCCCGGCACCCAGGCGGTCACGAGGCGGCAACGACTACCTCCGGGGGTGGTTTATGGCGACGTGAGCGTTGACGGTCCTTTGCACAACTATACGATAATAGGAGAAAATGTGATGGTGGATCATCCTGCGGCAGCCATGCAGAGTCAGATGATGCTGCAGAAGACCAGCAAGGCTGGCGACTCGTGTGCTTGCAGCTTGAAAGCTATGGTGGTATGCAAGAAATGTGGAGCTTTCTGCCACGACGATTGCATAGGACCTAATAAATTGTGTCGTACTTGCTTTATTCGGTAGGCTATTTGTAAGTTGTTTTTTGGTTTCGTTTGCTGGTAGGTGATGATTTTGGCCGTTATGGGGTGGGAAGGTTTGATCTTAGAAAATTAGTCTGTCAGGCAAATATTTCGATTGTGGATATTGAAAATTGTTAGCAATGGTTGCTTTTGAAAGTTTTTTATTCATTAGAATTTATCCTATTCTAGCGAAACTGAAACTATTGAATGTTAGTTGTTTAGACCTCCAGTGTCTAAAAAATTAGTTACTTCACGACATATCAATTATGGATATTGATACTAACAATCAAAAAATAGTGAAGCGATTCCTTTTTTTGATAACAGAAACATTGCCAACAACTTCGAAAGAACGGTGAAGTTTTCAGTTGTACAAGTTGTGAATATTGTAATAATTATTTATCAGGTTTGTAATGGAACCTTTACTCGGTTTTGTTTATAAAGAAGCATATAATCCTGTGCTGCAAAGCTACAAAACTATTGTTAGTAAAATATGATTTGTCTTTGAGGAATTCATGCTCCTCCATGTTTTCTGGGTTTTCAACCTTCTGAAGTATTAAAAATACATGAAACTAGATCAACAGAGAATCTTTCGAAGTGTGATGGAGGCTAAGATTAAAAGTTTGTCCCAAAAAGGTACTGCTTAATATAAACCATTGTGTCAAGTTAGTCGGTACCTTTTTTTGAACTTTGTCTATGAATTAAACGAATGTATTGAATAGTAAATATACATATTTCCAACGTAGGCATTTTCAACTAATAATTTTTTGTTTTGTGTCCGGAAAGGAATTATTTTCCGAAATGTTAGCAATTTGAAGAGAGCCAAGTATTAAAAAAAAAAATTTACCCATTTCTTTCATTCATTAAACCGTTTATATTATGCAATAGCTTTTTGGGATGATCTTTTCAGTTTGCTCTTTATTATGTAGATTTTAGATTTATTTATTTTTCAGATTGTGGAAGGTTTAAAACCTGAAAAGCATCAAAGAACATAATTTGCCTCTTGATAATTTAGTCATGTATATTCAATAAGTTCAGAATAAGGTTTTATTTTGAATAGAATATTACATAGTTATGATAATCTGTTGGAAAACTCCTTTAGATATGATGCAATTTTTTTTCAAAAATTTCATTTCAACTCTCTCTTCGTCACTTTCTCAAATTTCATAATTTTTATTAGGCATTCAATATTTATTCATTATATCTGTAGAGAAAACGGTGAATTGCAGGATTTATTCATATATTTCAAGTTTTTCAGAAAAGTGTATGAGTCATGTTTGAAAGTGAACAGTATAATTTTTGATTGATGTGTCCATGACATACATATAATCTTATTCTGGAGTAATTTTCGAAAGGGCGTTTTGGGTTTGAATTGTTCACATGTCGTTTCTTTGAAAACATCTGATAGTTATTTAGGGCAGGCCATTATAAATTCAATAACGATTATAAGAATGCATTCATAATATTTCTCAAATTAGTAAATTCGAATTGAACAATGAGTGGTTAAATATTCTTCAAGTCATTGCTCTTGTAACGATTCAACAATTTCATTATATTAAAGACTGATGGAAAGAAATACTAAGAATATTTATTTTTTATTAAAACAATACTGCTTCTATTGACAAATAGAAGTTACTGCTTGAAAATCACTCAAATTAGTAACATTGATTCTCCTACAAAATATGTCTTTGAAATAATACGAATCCATTGAAATAATACCTCAGTGAGGATGACTTCAGATGTTTTCATTGCAAAACTTGTTTTTTTTTTGTCGATTTACCTTGCTTGTATATACATTTTGGTGTTTTATAAAAACAAAATGAGAACAGTCCCATTTCTATACTTTATATATGTTTTATTTATTCAAAAAAGTTCCCATCACTGTCATAATCATTGGTGTAAAAATATGTAAATATTAGTTTTAATGGAAGTGAGGGCCTACCAGCAAATAAAACTATTACTCGTACTATGGTATTCGAAGATGCAACAAGACTTGGTTGATCGTGATTTTGAATAGTTTATTAAAATGTCTGGTGTGGATCGAAAATGACAAATCCTAATCTGATGAATTTTGACCAAATCTCAGTGCCGTCAGTCTGAAAGACTGAAAGTCTAGTTTTTCAACATTTCACTACTTGTACGTTTTGAAATAGAGTATTATCAAAATTGAATATTGAAAATGAGTTTCATAAAGGTTTTGTTTCTCTATTGCTTAGAAGAAATTGTGAGTTTGTTTGTCATTTAGTTTGCCAGTTTCGACCCACTTCAGACGATGTAAGCTTTTTAAAGAAATTACGTCAAAATACTCGTTTAATACAGGTTTTATTTTTTTATTTATTCACGATATTTCGCGACATATCACTAGCATTATTCTTTTCACTTGTTTCACAACCTATTTATTTCCCATCTGCTAGAAGTCTTCCAAGCATTTTATATTAGATGAAAATTGGATCTGCTTGAAATTATAATTTTCGTTTCGACATTTTTTCACAAATGTACTACCTCAGGTAATTGTCGTATACTTTTTCATTTTTGCTAAAAGATTTTACAGTTTTTCTAGTGTGCAATAACGAGATTTTTTCTATCTAAGATTACACAGCAGATTTTATACTGTTGAACTTTATGTGAGGTCTGAGATGACAAATTTGGACGTTTCTATGCCTCTGCTGTTACTTGTGTCTGTACATTCCCGTTTGAAAAAATTATTTGAATATTCCTATCTGATGTCTAGTTGCATGATTTTATGAAGAAAAAATAGTTGGGATAGTAAAGAAACCCCTAAGTTGGGAAGTGTATACAATAAATGGGCTGATCACAAGTTTTGACTGCCATTTTCTCAGAATATCTTTAAAATATTTTCATAAATTGAAGTATACTATTTGTTGCAACTTCTGAGTGGTGAATTTGTGGGCAACGAATTGACTTCTACCATTTTTCTGAGAGGGGTATAAGGTCCTTGTGTTATATTTTTGAAGGACAATTTTGTAGCATTCTGATATTGGAAAATCTTCGGATAAGAATCTTCAAGCTTAATCTATTTATATTATTCTCAATGCGCTTATGGAATTATACTAATCAAAAAACGTCACACAGCTTATTTTGTCATGTAATCTTTGGCTCTTTTTGATTTCACAAAATAAGATGAACGTTTGAGGATTATGGATGTATTGTAAGTTTGCTATTTGATCTACAGTATGTCTCAGTGAGTTGGAACCATATGTTTATTATTGATTTTAGTAAAAAAGTTATTCTTCATAAAAAGTTTTACAAGAACATCCTAAAATGCAACTATTGATTATCGGTACCGTTCAATCAATCACTGTACTTTATTGTCCAAGAAAAAAATCTTATTGACAAAGCATATGAAAACAATACTATTACACAAAATAATATACACATATATATACACACACACATATATAACACATATATGCACATATATACACACACACATATATATATATATAAAATACAAGTTATCAAGTAATTACAAAGAAAAATTAAAATAACAAGTGCAGACAAAATAAAAATATAATAAAATATAATTGTCAAAGTTATGTAAAATATTCAGAGCTTTAAAAAGTTCAAAAAATAAAACCTAAATCAGAAGCTGGTGTCAAAGCCTGTCCTCAAAATATTCGACCAAGCTGTAATACGCTTTTAAGAGCAAAAGTTCTTTCACACGGTTACGAAATACCTTTTAGTTCACTATACTTTTCATTTCGGTAGGTAAATGGTTGAAAATCTTCCGACTCTCAAACAAAACAGAATGTTTTATTAACGTTGTTATTGGAATAGGCAGAGGTATGTCGTGAATTTGATCGGGTAAAGTAGTTATTTTCTGATCTATAGCATTCTCTTCTTTTAAATATGAGACTTACTGTTTCCAAGATAAAAATGCAGTGTACAGTCAGTAATTTATTATTGATAAATAGGGGTTTGCAATGGTCCCTAATATTGGCTTTGTAGATGAATTTCACTGCTCTTTTTTGCAAAACGAAAACAGACTGTAGTAACTGTTTGCTACAAAACCCCCAGAAGGCGACACCATATCTCAAGTGAGATTCGATTAAAGCGTAGTAGGCAGTTTTACCAGCAGTTGCTCCCAGTTCTTTAGTGATAACTCTAATGGCATAACAGCTAGATGAAAGTTTTTTGTTCAGATATTTTATATGATCTTCAAATTTCAGAGAGTTATCAATCCAAATTCCCAAGAATTTAGCAGATTGTTTATTTTCTATCATATGAGTTTGAAGGCAGAAATTTTCGAGCACAAATTTTAATGATAGAATGTTAGTTTTGCTAAAGTTGAAACATAGTGAGTTTGAGTCACACCAATACTTAATTTTTTCTAAATCAGCTTTAATGGTACTCTTCAAGGAAACCAAATCCTTTCCACGCCACAATAAAGTGGTGTCATCTGCAAATAGTGTAATTTTACCATCAATATTGATGTTAGGAAGATCATTCACATATAGGAGAAATAAGATAGGACCTAGAACAGATCCTTGAGGAACTCCACGGCATATTTTGGAGAGACTGGATGTTTTATTTCCTACCTTGACAATTTGATTTCTGTCAGAGAGAAAAGAGCTGAACCATTCGAGGGTTGGCCCTCTGAAACCATAAAGAAATAATTTCTTCAGCAATATTCTGTGATCTACACAGTCAAAGGCCTTAGAAAAATCACAGAATACTGCAGCGGCCGCCTCGCCTTGATTTAGGCCTAAATATAGCTCTTCCAAGAAGTCAAAGATAGCATCGCTAGTATTCTTACATGATTGAAAGCCAAATTGGGCATTGTTTATTATATTATGTTTTGTAAAGAAGAATATCATTCTTTTCTTGACAAGTTTCTCTATAAGTTTCGATAGAGATGGTATAAGAGAAATTGGTCGAAGGTTTGACGGCTCGTTCGCTGCACCCCCCTTGTGAATAGGAATAACTAAAGCAGTTTTCAGGACGCCAGGAAATGTTCCAGTTGTGAAAGACACATTAATTGAATCCGCCAGAATATGAAGAACCTGATCGGAAAGATTTTCAAAAAGTTTAATGGATACTTCGTCAATCCCGTGTGTTTTTTTATTTTTGATATATTTTAAAGTTTCTCTAATTTCCTCAACATTTGTATGATCTAATATGAATTCCTCGGGTATATTGATATTTTTTAGGTAATCTAAGGGGTTATTTTGTGCTGTTATAGTGGATGTAAGTTTTTCTGCTATTGTGCAATAAAAATTGTTGAGAGAATTTGGGTCAATCTCCAATTGAACTGGGAGTATGTTTGTCTTTCCCCTTAGCTCATTGACTATGGCCCAGTTTTCTTTAGATTTGTTTGACGATGTAGAAATTCTTTCACAGTAATACTTTTCTTTCGCTCTTTTAATGATTAATCTGTACAGTTTGCGGTAATTATTAAAATATTGTTGGAAGACTTCACTGGAAGTATATTTTCTAATCATGTGCAGTGCTCTCATATTAATGGCAGTACATTTCAAGTGAAATATTCATATTAAAGTGTCTTTTGAATACATTCTAACGTTGCCGTTTTGAAATTTCGTCAAGCATATTCGATATTTTTGGGAATGCCCACAATTTCATGAAATCTGGTTTATCTTTTAGTTGGGAAAGACATTCTTGGGCTTTCTACGTCTCTCACACAGTGTATATAAAGTATAAAAGTTTATCTCTATTACAGACTAGCTTTCAAGTTAATAAAACAGACTAACTTCTGAGTTAGTCTGTATTAGTTTGTGTAATTGAAAAATATACACAGTAATGGTACAGAACCATACTGGGTGAAGAAACATTGTAACATATTCAAAAAAAAGCACAATTCAATGTGATTTTGTCTCTTGAACGTTTACAAAGCCGTGGCACGTGTTTCGCTGTACAATGCCATCTTCAGGTGTCACAGTATTAACTAAACAGATTCTGTATTGTAAAAAAACGTGTCCAAACAGGCACTAGACCCAATAATTTTAAATGAGTTTTTTGCTTCGCAAACAGAATAGTTTTTATGTCTTTTTTGAATACGTTCAATGATGTTGAATAAATGTCTACTTTCAGACACAGTTGATTACATTTTCAGCACAATGCACACAAGAGAGATTTGTATAATGTATTAGTTCTCTGTGTTGATAGGTAAAAACATTGTTCACGTCTACCACTGATTTTTGCTACTTGAAACTCTAGTTGAGACAGTAGTTTTGGTGAGTTGACAAGATTGTTTACCAGTTTATATATAAATATGCAAGAATTATCAAGGGATAGATTGCAGATTCACTGAGAAACACTTGTTCGCAATTTAAAGACACTGTTCACGAATTTCTTTCTTTTTATTAAATTTTGTAAGTCCGGCAAAAACGACAGTGTGTTGGTACGAAGGGATGCTAGGGCGACGTAACAGAATTAATTTGAATGTCGAGTGTAATACAGTATAGTTTAGTTATTCATTCGTTTTATTCAATCAAAATTCTCAATTAAATCAGCTCAGATTATACAGTCCACTCTATTGAAGAGTACATCGCAAGTACAGAAATCCTTCAGACACTTAATTATCTCCGATTAGAAGTAAAGTCACGATTCAATAATATATTAGATTAGAGCAAAGTTGGTCAGATGTAAATCTGAAGAGAAAGAAAATTTAAATGCTGCAACAATATATTATTAAATCTATTCCCTGCTGGGGTAGAAGTTATCTGTTTTGTAAACCGTCGTTGGACAGATTCAAGAGATTGAATGTGTGTAATATATAAAGGTGACCAGATACGACAGCGTTATTCTAAACGGCACCTATCAAATTAGTTGAAGGGAGTAATAAAACTTTCCATGTTTTTGAAATATTTACAATTTCTGAATATGAGCCCTTGCATTCTTTTTGCAGCAGTTACACTTTTTTCTATATGAAAGCGAATGAAAGTTTGGTATCAAAGAATACTCACAAGTCTTGGCAGCTGTCACAGAAGGTAGTATATTTACATTTACTTAAATTGAGTGGAAGATTGTTTAAAAAACACCAGAGAGCTAATTTATACAAATCATTTTGTAGTATGTCATTATCATTAGGTGACTGACATGAAAAATCTTCAGATCATCAGCAAACGATACAATTTCACTATCTATATCTAACCCTATGTCGTTGATGAACAGGGAGAATAGAAGGGGTCAGTCGGGTCGACGTGGGTTGCTTTGTTCACTCACTCGAATTGACTGCCGTGTTGATCGGTAGCTCAAGCTCCAGGGAGAACGACCGATTTTCACTTGCTATCGTCCAACCCCTGTTGGGAATCACACGTTAAAAGGTAAGACTTCCTTAATTTTTAGCTCCCACAAGTTTTGACTTCTGAGAGTTGTCGTTCGTTGGGGTGCGACAGCTGGTTAACGGAAAAAAGGATTTTAAACCTCTCATCAGATTTGTTTCCCCTGTTTTCAACAAACTGGGACACATAAGATCGGAATGAAAGAATTTCAGCAGATTTGAATCGAAATGAATATGGTGGGGTCCAACTTGTCGAAGACCTTTGAGAAGTCTGTTTATATAGTGTCTACCTGAAACTGATTTTCTAGTATTTTCTATTCTAGTAATAAGTTTATAAGGTGATACCAGATAAACCACAGTTGATTTTTATAATTGGATGTTGAATCATTGGAAGAATAATAAAAGTAAATCCAAGAGCAAATATCTATTGAAGAAAGACTAATAGTAAATGTCTTCAGGTCATGAAACTAATTGAGACTGTTTTGAAGATGGTAGTTAAAATTATAGGTATTGGTCCCAGTACAAAACATTGAACTAGGTTTATTATATATTCTTTGAAAGACAGTTTTCTGTGGAGAACTCAGTACTTCTTACTGTTTATTTTAATAAAGCTTCGTTCATTTTTCAGATTGTGAACATTTATATACCAAAAAAACAGTAAGAAATAGGTTTATTATTAATTTATAATTTTGGTATTCAGCTAGATCCGTTTGACTGATTGAATTTTATTATCTTCGAATTCCCATACTTTATAAAAGAGAACTGTTGCTGGAGAAAAAAAGGAAATAAAAAATGTGAGTTTGCTGTAAACTAAAAATTATTAATCATTAATGAGCTGAAGTTATTCCATAGTTACTTTTCCTTGTTTTTCTGCCAGGTTGTGATTCTATATATTTTATTATCATTTTTCCTCATATGTTTAATATGATTTTTGTAGGCCACTGCAAGAGACAGTTTGAGACAAAAGTGTCAGTCATTTCTGAGAATTTAGTACCTAATATTTTGAATTTTATTAAATAAATACCTATTTTTTATATGTTCATTGCATTTTCGAAGTTTACTTCATCATTCTAGTGAAATTCCATTACACGTTTCTATTGATTTACCTTATCATCGCAATTTTCGAATAATCTAACGCCCTCACCAGTTATTTTTGTGTTTCTATGAACGCTCGCGTCCTAAGTGTATTATACATATCGAAAGGATTACTCAATTTATATTTCCATACAAATTTATGTTTCTATGAACGCTCGCGTCCTTAGTGTGTTATATATATATCGAAAGGATTACTCAATTTATATTCCCATACAAATTTATGTTTCTATAAACGCTCGCGTCCTGAGTGTATTATACATATCGAAAGGATTACTCAATTCATATTCCCATACAAATTTATGTTTCTATGAACGCTCGCGTTCTAAGTGTATTATACATATCGAAAGGATTACTCAATTTATATTTCCATACAAATTATGTTTCTATGAACGCTTGCGTCCTAAGTGTATTATACATATCGAAAGGATTACTCAATTTGTATTCCCACACATATAAATGGCATTTACCAAATTATAATACGGATAAATAAACATATGAATGTAATGGTGGCCCTGCTATTGGACGAATGTGCCGATAACCTCCATTTACGAAGAAGCTATGCAAATGTCATGTGCTATCGCACATGATTTTCTATCATGTAAAGTTAATCTATATGTGGAAGTTTTATCAAAAATTTGAAGTGAGGGCCCCATTCATTCACGCCAGTATTCAGATCAGATGGTTCAGATTACAACTATTGAAAAAATATGAAAAGAAAAACTCATGTTGGCAGCATTGTTCGAGCAAGATGGCGGCGTCAATTATTGATCCACAGAACTATAACTTAGAGTATTGACTAGAGGAGCCATTGAATAATATATAAAGAGCAAGAGAGATAAATTAAAATATCAACTGAAAAAACTTTGCTCAGTTTTGTGAACATACAACTTGACTAAGTTGTAACAAATTTTATAAAAAATCATTTAAGGAGTCACTGTAGAAAAGAAATAAATTATGAGAAATGTGTTGTGATTGGAATATAGAAAGAATTGCTTATCTGTGTTTATATGAATAATAAAACAACATTCCAAAGTGTGCTGATTTTGAATATATGTATGGAGGATTTAAACAGAGTATAAATTATATACTGATCAGAATTTTGGATAGGAAAAACTTCAATGACGCTACCACATGACAAAACTGTACATAATTACATGAGTGTTACATAATAACATTGTGCGAGTACTTCAAATCCCCGTAAGACTTCAATTGACATATTTATATATTGTCAGTGAACGAACATATCTAATTTTTCCATATTAAAATTAAGATGCCGTTGTTGACGTCACTAGTTCAGCATCGTTGCGTAAAAATTTTTGAATATGACTTTCCTTTAGACGTGTATAGGATTGAAGTACCCAAAGTAATAATTTCGATAAAATCACCTGACAGTGGAAGTTTCCACGATCAATGTCATATTTTCGTTCTTCGTTTAAATAACCTGCTTAGACTGTTGGTTGAACAAAGAGGTAAGATTTATATATAAAAGGGTTTGCTACGGAAAATGTTTACTAGTATTGGAAAGATTCTGTCTACTGAGTTGAAAAAACCGGTTAGTGCATATTTCCAGAGATACTTGCAGACAACCGTCATCAAAATGGTTAAAGTAAGTGCATACAAATTTACGATATTAGGCATTAATTACATAACTGAAAATAGCAAGCCAAGATTGTACTTTACAAACATATGAATATTTTGTTTGTATTCGTATTTTGATGTATTTCTTTTTTTGTTAGGAGGGAGATTCAATTCCAAATGTTGACCTGTATGAAGATCTTCCAACGAACAAGGTGAACTTGGCCCAGTTGTCTGCCGGAAAAAAAGTCATCCTTTTTGCGGTTCCCGGAGCTTTCACGCCTGGCTGCTCGAAGGTGAGTGGAAAAACAATCCTTGGAATAAATTGGCTAGTCATGAAAGTCATTCAATGTTACGACTTGGGTAATTACAAGCAAACAATTACCGGTTTCATGGAATGTCACAGATACTGTGTAATTTGTAATTGAAAAGTCATCAGTCATTTTCAATTGGTTGTAGTACATGGGCAAAGTCGCTAAGTTACAGATGTTTGTTGTTTTCTGGATAGGCCAGAAAAAGACTAACAAGGGTTGGACTGTTTATTTTTTATGTTGGTTTTCAAGAATTAATTCCAGAAATAGCTATTTTGAATAAAGTTGAAATTTTCATGACTGTTTCATTTTGAATATGATACATGAGATGGAATGTAAATGAAAAGAGATGTTTTTGTGATATTATAAAATGGATTTGTATTTAAATTTCTAAGGTGTTGTAATAAGAATAAGCATACATTAGGAATATTAAATTTATTAGTATGAATAAAAATAATTGTGCATTCCTCAGGTTTATTGAATTTTCAGTTAAAACTTCAACCTATCAACAATTTCATTTTCCAGACTCACCTTCCTGGGTACGTAAAGAAAGCAGACGAACTAAAGAGCCAGGGAGTGGGAGAAATTGTCTGTGTATCAGTCAATGACCCCTTCGTTATGGCCGCCTGGGCAAAGGACCAAAATACCGCAGGAAAAGTGCGACTTCTGGCCGACCCTACGGCGGCATTGGCCAAGGCTTTAGATTTGTCTGTCGACATTCCTCCACTGGGCGGAATTAGGAGTAAGAGGTATTCGATGGTCATCGAAGATGGAAAAATTACATCTCTGCAAGTGGAACCCGACGGTACGGGTTTGTCTTGTTCTCTCGCAGATAAAGTCAAGTTGTAATTATGTTATAAGTTAATCTCGAAATGAATAAATGATTCTTCCATAATATATTGCAGTTTGTTTTTGTGATTGGATAATGATCCGTCTTTTACCCTTGTCCAAGGCTCATGTGAAAGGTATTCGCCGATTTAAATATCTAACTACAACTAGAGAATAATTCAACATGACACAAAAAATATAGTATTCAACAGAAAAAGAGCTCCGAAGCTTTATATGGGTCAAATGGGAAGAGCTTTAAAAATATATAAAACAAAATAGACATGTTTTTTTTCAATGTTTACAAATAATTTTTTGGCAAAAGAGTACAAATTTGAGCATGTCTTACATTTCATATTTTGAAGAGCTAGGTTCAAATCCAATCTTTTGGAATGTTAATAAATCAATAGATTTAAAAATTCACAAAATCTGCAGCAAGGGATTATATATAAATATTTCTCAGATTTTTTGATCCATTGATGTAAAAGAACCCTATTCAAGTGAAAATATGAAATAGATTAAAAAAGTACGCACCGTTTCAGCATATTCCAATTTATTTGCTCATTGACCAGACATAACTGAAAAATTATCTGTTGAATTTGTTTTTTATCACCGATGATTATTAATGATCCACACAGTAACTTGGCTCAAATGAATTTTCCAATTTTGGATTGAAAAGGAAATATGTTACATAGAGATACATTTTTTGGAAAATGTATGAAATTCTTTTGAATGGGATCAATTTCACTAACCGTATCATTATGTATATGTACTGTTATCGTGACAAAGTTATAATGTTATGCAAAAAAAGTGTTTTGTAATGTCCAAAACGGTGCTAATGAGGTGAGAATACAGGTGTATTGCTTCGAAACTTCGAAGTACACCATTGAAAATGGTAGTGTTCCATGTAAGTAACATTTTATATCAATACTTTTATTTATCACATTGCGTAGCGTTTCTATAAAAAATGCCTGTTTCAATTCCATGACCCGATACCACCATTAAACAAAAAATGTTCAAAATATGTTTTTTCCGGTAACCAGCTATCGCACCCCTACGAAAGATAACCCTCAGAAGTCTAAACTTGTGCAAGCTGAGAACTAACGAAGTCTTACCTTTCAACGTGTGATTCCTAGGTAGGTCTGAACTGAGTAGGTCTATTCGACCCTCCACCGCAACCCATAAGGGTTTATTGTGGCTCACACCTATTCACACTCTGCCAAATAAACCCAGCTTCTTAACGAAGCCGATTAGTTTGTATG